>MU226956.1:3720880-3742169 GCA_018584345.1 Thuja plicata | reverse complement strand
TCCATGATTTTATGCTTGGAATCCACCTTGAAGAAGTAATGAAAGATTCTTGAGGATGCACAAAGGATCTTGAAGGAAGATCACACCACCATGATGGCTAGATCTAGGGTTTGAATGATGAATCTTGGAGGTTTGAACCAAATCCCTTCAAAGGCTTGAAATATTGAATCCTTGATCTTCAATGGAGAGCTTTAATTCTTGAGAGGAATACTTGAACACCTTGGAAGCTTGAAAACATGTAGAACAATGAATGCTTGAACTTTTTGCTTCTTGACAAAATCTTGGTTAGAGCTTTTTGCACTTAGAAGACTTAGAGAAAATGAGAGAGAAAGACTTCCTTTTATATGAAACTAGGGAACAATATTCTAAGGAGACCGACATAGGAGAATTAAATTCCCCTTCAATCCTTTACCCCTAGGAGAGGACCTAAGTTAACTATAATTTAGGAATCACCGATTCAGAACCTGAAACAGCCAACCCAGAAGTGGGAAATAACTTTTTGCAAAGACCGACATCCAGAAACTGTGGGATGCTGAGATTTGAACCCTGGGTCAAGGTCAAGGTTGACCTTGACCTAGGTTAGGGTCAAGGTCAACATAGACCCAAAAGGTTGACCCTGACCCTGAGGTCAAAGACCTCAGATTTGCAGTCCAGGATGCCAAAAATTGGATGGAAAGAAGTGGAAAAAGAGGCAGAACAGGGGGAAAGCCAGGTCAAAGTCAAGAACCCCTTCCGGGTGGTTGATATGACCCCAAACCACCTACTTAGAAGGATAAACTAGTCTACCATATAATAACAAAAACTAAAATATCTAAAACTAGCCATGTAGTGGCTAAGTGAGCGCATTGCTCTAGCCATCAATGAGGAAATTAAAAACCTCCATAAAATATCCTTTTGTGTCAGCATCCTTTCCTAGCACCTTCTTTTTCATCAGGTATAGAGAGGTTTTCGATGTGTGCATCACCTGTAGACTAAAATTGGATATGTTTATCATCTTTTTCTCCATCTCCAACACTTTCTTATTCAAGGCCTCCAATTCCATTGTAGTAATCTTTCAATTAGCATGGGTACCCACACCACCCTTTTGATGAATGTCTTCTTCTAGTAGAGCCTATTGGTGTTTCCAACTAATCTCTGAGATGAATCTAAGGTTATCCTTCACCTATGGTTAAATAGCTCATATTAGTGGCTAGTTGTTTGAGAATTCCTTAGAAATGAGGAATATCTCCTTCTTTTTGGGATCTATAAAAACTAAGCAGGTTAACCTTTGCAATATATATATATCTACAACACATAACACCAGATATTTCTACTAAACAAATAACTCTCAGATTGATAAATCAGAACGCGTGCTTGAAAGTATTTAGCATTGGCTGTTATTCTGATATTTCATGTTTTTCATAGGTATTTTTGAATAAAACCTACACCTAAATCTACTCTTACATCTATGAATGAAAATTTGATTTGATTTTGATGGTGTAACATAACAAATGGTCAACCATAGTCTAAATGTTAGGAGATGTCTCACCAAATCTAGGTTGTTTTGTGTTGATGAGTAGATATCCTATATTAGATTAGGAAAAACTCCAAAGAATTCACCCTCAAACCTAAATCAAATTAGAAAATCCCAAAATGATGAAGGGATGCTAATGCTAGGTCTAGATTTGAAGATGAAGTATGAAGATGGATTCATTTATTGTTAAAATGTATATGACATGTAAATTGATATGCAAGATTATAAAAGAAATGCAAACTATGATAAATGAAATGATTACTAACTAAGTATGATATCAAATCTGATGTATAAATGGAAATGCAAGATGAAAAGGAGAGGAATGAGCTCACACTAAAAACTAGGAGAGGAGGAACAAACTTCAAATCTGGAAATGACTGTTGCAAAATTGTCAGAAATGGGAACTGTTCTAGATCTGGAACTCTGAGACTTGTTTTTTATGACTATGAAATTTGCAGATCTAAAGGAAAATACTAATTCAATTTGGCCTAATCCAAGAAATTCAACCTTTTCATACAAACTCGTAAATTGATGAAATCTATAGAAGATCAGTCATAGGTCCTTAAACTCAAAATTTTTGGATCCAACAACTGATGATCCTATTCTTGCACACAAGAAAAAGGGGAAATAAGTTGATGGTGTTAGGGATCTTTCTTGCAAGTGTCTTTTAAAACTAGTATGAATTATTTTCTCTTATATATTTCCTATATTCTATATACAAGAAAAGCCTAATTGATGAGGATTGGATATGATCCTCCTTTTTTGAGATCCACTGACTCAGGCAAGTATTACCTATGAATGATCACTCATTAACAGTATCTTTATAGTGGATTATATCTTCTTACTAACTTTTGGAAATTCCTTTTACTTTATCAATAAGTAGATAACTATGCAAGTGACTATGAATAACCTGATACGGAGCTTAATGAACCAAACTATTATTTTGAAAACAAAAAATAGTAATGCAATAAGGATTCTCATCCTTCTTCCTTTTGTAGTTCTTATGAACTTAGGAGGGATAACCTATTTGATTCTCTCTTGAAGGAATCAGAAGAGTTGAATCATATACTTTGTGAGTATAATTTCTTATGAATGTATGCTCTTTTATAAGAGTAATGTATTTGAATGATTGTTCTTAAATACTGGATGATTGAACAATTACTTGAAAATCTATAAAACAATGCCTGATCCTATGGGCTACAGAGTCAAGATTGAATCTAAATCCATAATTAGGTAACTAATGAAAATAATGGAAACCTAGATAGAATGCCTTATGAACTATCCATTCACTCCTATATCTTTGTTCATCAAATCTTAAACATCAATATTCAGCTTACAGGAATCACATGAAAGAATTATTCCTTCCTTGAAGAACCTCACAAATGATTGCACAACTACCATGTAGTTGATGTATTTAGATGCCTTACAAATAAACACATAAAATATTGAATAGAAATAAAAGAGACAACACAAGATATAAAACAAAGATTTTCAATGTATTTTCTTAATATCAAACAATGTATTTTATTAATATCAAACTGTTTCAAAATACATACAGTAGACAAAAAGTACATAGGCTCAGACAAAATTGTAGTAATCTGCCTGGTAATTCTATTCCATCATCCTTCAAAATGTTACAATAAGCTCTATATATAGGCTAAAACCATCTTGGAATCCTTAAGAAGTAAGGATGCTACAAGCTTCAGATGGTTTTAAGACCTAACCCTAAAATACAGAAAGGACAAAAGATAGGAAAGAAGCAAGCGGTGGATGGAAAAAAATGAAAAATAAAATTTTTCTTCTTGGGCTTTGTTAATATGTCCCATGTTGTAACATCTTCTTCTTTCCACCATTCAAAGCTCTGTATGTTCTCCAACTAGGTCTTTTATCTCTCCCACCTGGCATCAATAATACTCCTTACATCTGTGATGAACCTTTTAAAACATGTTTCTGTCTTAAATGCTTCATCTAGAATTTTTTTGTATCTTTCCATATCTAGTTCTCCCTTGTTAGAAACATATACCTCTTTATTAGGTAACACAGTGTTGAATTTTGAGCCCCATATTCCTAGTGGCTTAATATGATTTTCCTCTGATCTAATTGGAGGCACAAATCTATTATAGCTAGGTCCAAACATATTTAACCTTGCCTGTATCTGATTAGCCTTTCCTTTGAAAAAGGACAAGGTGGCTCCTATCTACTCTATATCAACCCCAACTTGGGTTACCACCTCTGGTAGGTCTGACCTATGTGGTTGCAATGATGCCAACCTCTCAAAAATTCATGTTCTGCCTGACCATGTAGCATAATATGGGTTCAAAATTTAGAAAAAATTGTTAACCTCTATTTGTAGGCCTAGCAATTTTCCATAGGCTCCATAAACTATATCAATCTTATCCTTTATTATGTCTACCCTATGCTACAAAATTTCTGCCAATGCAACTAAAACAACTTCATTTGGCTCACTAATACCCTACCCTATTTCTACTGCAGCATACAGTGTTTCATTTATTTGTATTTCTACATATTTTACCTCTTTGTGCTCTGTAGGGGAAACCCTCAGGCATTTCAAGCAGTCTTTGTGTAAGCTCTTCTATCAACTTCTCTTTTACTTTAATCTTGATCAGAGCCAACTCCCTATCTTTGACTATATCACTAGTGAGTTTCTAAAATCATTCAGACATTTGGACAACCTTGGCCTCATTCAACTATGCAAAATGGGTGAGCACTTGCGAAATCTCTAAGTCTCCTGTATTCTGGACAGACCAAATAATCTTATTTCCTTCCATTTTTTCCTGAATGTTTATCAAGGATGGCTTCTGATATTTTGGAGCTAGGCTCCACATTGCTAAAGCTTGGGAATTTGGATTGTATCCAAATCCTCTGATCATCTCTCCAACCTATGTCTCTGATGATAAATTTACATCAGGCTGCTTCCTTATTTGATCTATAATGAAGGTAGAGGCCAAATCCCAACCTTCTACCAACAACATCCTACTGGCCTTTACTAGTTGTCTTTCTTCCTCTGGTGTGATATGCTCTGATTCAGGATCATAATCCAGTAAAACTTGTAGAGCCTCACTAGTTACTGGATCACCACCTTCCAATTGCACTTGTGCACAAACTTGTTGTTGTTTATTCTAGATGAGGAACTCTTTGGTCTTGATGAAATTATCATCCTTTAGAAACTAATCTTGATGTAACAATATTTTATCAATGCATGTCATGAGAGGTAACTCTATCTCCTCTTCATCATCTTTCTAGAGCTTCTTCCCTACCCTTATCTACTTCGTTAGCTGATGTTCATAGGCTCTATCACTAGTGATAAGAGCACCAATTCTATCCTTTTTCTTCTCCTTCTTCTGTGATGGCTCCCCTACCTCTATTCTTTGTCTCTTTGGTGGGGGCTCATTGGTGACCTCAGTCTCTGGGACCTATATTAGGTCAATTATGTTCTCAACCTTAGCTACCTTTTCTTCAACAAATGTCTGATTCAATAGAGGGGATCTAGGTATTGAATAATCCTCATCACTGTCCTTATCATACTCTGATGATGAATTCCTTCTATGGATCTTTGCTAGCACTGCAAGTGCATCTTCTAGTTGATTTCATAACAAAGTATGTGACTCAATCATGGCATCAAACCTTTTCAAGTATGGCAAGTTTGGGAAGAAACCCCTTAAAGAAATACCTTTTCTCTTTGCTTTCCTTTCCAATTCCATCAATTCAATAAATTTTTCAACCCTTCTATCGACCTCCTCATCCTCCAGTATATTCCTTATGAGGCCTTCTTCCATACATTCCTCATGATCTTTCATGTAAGGAATGGTGGGTGTCAATAGATTCTTGGCACTCAATATGAAGCCTTCTATATAAATGTATCTATAGAGGGCTACATTCATTCTGTAGTGGCTCATCCAATTATTCACTGGATCTAATGCCCTTTTACCAATTGTAAAATTGTATATCCTAAACTGTCTTGGGGTAAATGTACCCTTCCTGTGAGGAGCCAGGTGCTCCTTGTCTATCAAAATCAACTGTCTGATAAATTCCATTGTTGCAATCCTGGGTGGTACATGGAATGGTAAAACATGGGGTGGGTGAGTACAACCATACACCCTGATCAAAGTGAAGTTCTTATCATAATAGAAGTATCCCCAGTTGTGGTCTCTTGGTCACTTATCAACATACTCACATGGCCTTAGCAGTTGTAGCATCTTCACTGGTACCCTTGTCTTGTTTACACCTAGACATTTAAGTATTGGATATACTATCCAATTTTCAAAAGCACAAAATTCATGTTCCCTTGAGGTGTAGTTCCACACTCTCAACTAGAACTGAATGGGGTTGGCCTGATTATGATGAAACCTCTAAGGCCTCAAATACTGACAATTCATGATATGAAAGTTGTAATATAAAATTAAATGCTTTAAAATGGAATAGTGCATGAATTTGGGGTTGTCTTTCTTATTCTCGATATCAATAAATCCTTGATGCATTTGATCATTTATATACACTATATAATTGTAATTGGTACTGGTATGAGGGCTCTACATATCTAGGACCATCATGAGGATATCTAAGGTTATTCTCGCAGGTCCTCCATCCTTTCCCAACACTCTGCACAATGCATAGGAGATATACTTCATATAGAAGTTGAGGTCTTTGTAGTAGTATGGGGCAGTCCCTTGGATGGTTGCTATATAATTCTTCATTCTCCTTGGCACATGATGTTCCTAGATCAATTTGGATGCAATGCTAGACTCTCTTGTATACCTATTCTCTAAACTCTTCAAATTTATCTTTGTGGCCATTGGATGGTATACATTGAATGCTTTCATAAACGAGTTCCTGTCTAGGGTTACTAGGGATTTCCTGTCAACCCTTTTTATAGTTTTGGTTAGGGCATCATACCTACTGGCCATTTCTAAGATGAAATCAGCATCTACAAAGATGTTAGGGACTATTAATTTGGCAAGTCCACAATTTCGTGGGTTCAAAATCATCACAAATTCATTCCTATTATTATAGAAGTAATTGAAAAGGGAATAACTAGAAGAACCTAGAGTTTTAGCATCCCTAATGAACTACAAATCATCTATGAGAGTATTGGCATTTACCTTTCTATTCTGGCTTGATCCAAGAAATAGAGAGATGAATTCTTCAGAATAATTCCACTTCCCTTTCATGTCATCATCAGCATCACCACTTCTTCCACTGGTGGAAGCTACACTCATTGCTTGGCTCATCTTTCCTACTATTCTATTCCAATTTATTTCATTAATATTGAGACAAATCTATTCTTAAAATCACACACTTTCAACTGTTAATCACCCAATCTATTCTGGAGCACTGATAACCACTTGAATTCTCCAAATTCTAGACTAAAAAACTGGCTTGTTTTACTCTGTAAATACGAGAAACTCTATTTTCTTCTCACACTGATAACTTAGCAAATTCTCGCTCTGAAAATAATAAACTTTTGGAAATAAGCAATGATTAACAGTTACCCCTGTTTATCTCTGAATCATCAATTCATAATTCACATAATTGTGATCCAATCACTTCTGGCTTCAATTCCTCATGCTATGAAATCAATTTCTGTTCTAGCCGTAGCCTCTAAAAGTGACAGGAAATTAAATATGAATGAGTTATTTCTAATAGAAAACTATATTATAGTCAAAACAGGATCCAATTCTATCTGATTGGCTATCTCTCATATAGCTCAGCTACCCTTTAATACACCTGTCATAAATCTCTGAATCTCTATTGGCTGGCAACTATACATCCTGGCGCCGAGAAAAAGTCCTTACTTTAACTCTGGTTCTGCTTCTAGCGACCTCGTGACGGTGTAATCTTCCTATCACTGAATGATTTCTTTAACTATAGTTTCATACCGAGACCTAGAAACTACCACATGATCAACCCTTTGATCAATGGTTGTCTCCTTGTCACTGAATGTTTTCACTTAAACCATATTCTTTTGGAGACACCACGACTGAGCCATCTACTAGCCGATCTTTAACCTTGGTTTACTTCTGGAGACTTGGCAACTATTATATCTCTTTGTCGCTGAAAAAATCTTTAGCTCATAGTTTATTTGGAGACCACACAAAAAAAATCTTTGTCTCTTTATTGCTTAATAATTTCACCTTTATTATTTTCATCTGGAGACAACCCAACTACCATTGATCTTCCTTTATCTACATCTAACAGTTTGCGCCAAATCTCCATATTTTCAAAGAAAACCCTAATTTTTCATGAGACTTCGTGACTGCTATCTCCAAGTTGCCAGATGTACTTCTCATTTTAAACTTTTATTAGAGACTACGCGACTGATAAACACGTGTCTCAACTATCCCTTTGTCTCTTAATCTCTAGATCACCTTTGACTTTTCAAACTTTTACAATGACCTCGCAACTGTCGTTGGATCTCTTTTCATCTAATGGTTGTCGCCAAGTCTCTTTAATCTTAACCCTTGATTTCTTTCACAACTAGGTGACAACATTAATATTGAAAGTAGCACTTAACTCTATTTTGTTCAAGAGACTTTGCGACTATGGAAACTCAATGTCGCTAGATGATTTTCAAACTATAGGGTTTATTCAGAGACTTCCCAACCATGGTTGGATCTGACTTAAGATAGATGGTTGTCACTGAATCTCCATATCCACTGAGGTATATTATTTTCATCGGGAGATAACATGAGAAAGGCCTTTTCGCTAAGTCTCTGAATAGGATGGAATATTCTCTTCACTTTACGAGACTAAGAGACAAACTTAAAAGCACATGGTTTAATCTCAGAACTTAAGTTACGAAAAAGTAACTTGAAAATAGAAACTTGACTGAGATATTAGGGTTTTTTGCATTTTTGAACATAAGGTAACCCTGGGACTTAGGGTTTTTTTACATTTTTCACTAGGTTTCTAGCTAAAGTCATCATTTACAAAGATATTTCCGCAATTTCATACATAACTTTTGACTCTTTGAGCATAGGAATGACTGGGAGCTTCAAAATTTTACTGGGTAGACTATAAATTGGAAATACAACCAAAAGTGGCTCTATCTAAGGATGTGTAAACACAATTTTATATCAAGAACCATATAATCTCTAGTTTCAGACCACTTCAAAAGACGCTGACTAACCTATTGTAGAAAGAAACACACGACTGAAAAAAAAAAACACACCTTATTTACATATAATACAGAGATATTTACTATGCATAAAACTTTCATTTTCAACTGAAGAAAGGTTTCAAAAACTTACCATACACTATCAATTCATATTCTTCCTTATTCATGTTCTTCAAGATATAATAATCTTTACCAAAAATCTGAGAAACAATAAAGGGACCAAGCCATAAAGATTCAAACTTTTTATGCTTACCTTTATCCTCTGCTCTTAAATTCCATTGGAGTACAAGGTCCCCAGGTATAAACTTTCTACAACCTACTCTTTTATCAAATAGCTACTTCATCTTTTGTTGCAGTTTTATATTCTCTCTCTAACCCTCTCTTCCGATTTCATCAAGTTTAGCTAGTTGCATTATTCTATCTTTCATTGGATCAGAAACTTCTAGATATTCTTCTTGCATAAACTTGTATACAGGTAATATATTGTTGATAGGAATCATAGAATATAGACCATACACAAGTTCAAATGGTGACTTACCAGTGGCTTTCTTGACTATTATCCTATCAGCCCATAGAGCTAATTTCAATTTTTTATGTCAAGCTCTTTTGTTCTTTTCTAAGGTCTTCTTTAAAATATTCAGAATGCTCTTATTACTGGATTCTTCCCAGCCATTAGCCTAAGGATGATATGGGGATGAATAAGACATTATAATCCCATATTCATTCAAGAAACCCTTGATCTCACCAGATCTGAAACACATAGCATTATCCATAATGAGCTTGGTAGGGACACCAAATCTGGTTAAAATATTTCCTAATAAAAACTCAGTTACCACTTTGCTTATTGCTTGTTTAGTGGGGATAGCTTCTATCCACTTTGTAGAATAGTCTATGGAAACAAGTATCCAACTGTGTCCTCCACTGGACTTCTCTAAAAATTCTCCAATTAAATCATTACCCCACATTGCAAAAGGTGCTTCAGCACTCACAGGGTTTAACAACAGGGCACCTGAGAACTTCAATTTATTTGAGAACCTCTAGCAAGGCTCACATTTTTGGTAAAATGCATGAGTATCTTTAAATACAATGGGCCAATAATACCCAGCCCTTAAAATATTATGAGCAATGGTCTTGGAAGAAAAATTCCCACCACATATGCCAACATGCATTTCAATTAGTACTTTCTCAGCTTGGTTTTTATCTAAACACAATAGTAGTACACCATTTCTATCCTTCTAGTACAGATCTCCCTGAACTAAGGTGTACTTCTGAGCTTGTAACTTAAGACTCCTCTTTTGATTATCTGACATGACTTTAGGACACTTGGAATTTTTAAGGTGATACATGATATTAGCATAGAATGGTTGTCTTTCAATACTGGTTATTGTTGAATCTTGTATCACTACATTATTTACTTGTACCAAGTCTAGATTTTCTTCAGTCGTTAGTTTTTCTAAACCTTGTCCTCTAACCAATTTTGTAATATGGATTTCTAGGTTAAATTCTTGAATTCTATTAATCCACTTACATCTCTTACCAGTCACTTTTGATTGGGTAAGAATATATTTTACTGCTGAATGAGGAACATATGCAAGAACTTTGGCACAAACAAAGTAAGGTCTAAATGTTTAACAACTTTCACCAATGCATATGCCTTCTTCTCCATCATTTCATAGTTTATCTCTATATCTTGGAGATATTTTCTAAAGAATGTAATTGGATGTTCAAATCCCTCCTCATTCTGCTGTAGTAAAACAACAACAATAGTGTGAAAAGATGCAAATGAGAACAAAGAAAAGGGCTTACTGTAATCTGGAGATTTTAAAATAGGGGCCTCTTGTACTTCTTGCTTGATCTTCTCAAATGCTAATTGAGCCTCTTCATTCCACTAGAACTTTGCATCTTTCTTTAGTAACTTGATTATTGGCTTGACAATTTCAGCAAAATTGGCAAGAAATCTTCTGACAAAATTAATCTTTCCAAGAAGGAAAGATTGCACACCTTTTATATTCTTTTGAGAAGTGACCTTTTGAATGACTTCTATTCTCTTAGGGTCTATCCTTACTCCATCTTTGGACACTATATGTCCCAATAACTTTCCTTCTATGACTACAAAATGACATTTTCTAGGGTTTAGTGAAACACTATATTCTAGGGCCTTGTTGAAAATTTTCTCTAGATGTTCACAATGATCCCCTACTTTTTTAGAAAATGTAGTCAAATCATCTTGGTAAATAACCATGAATAGGTTAATAAACTCTTTAAATGATACATCCATGTCTCTCTGGAAAGTTGCTCCTGCATTTATTAATCCAAAGGGCATTCTAACATATACATAAGTTCCCCATGGAGTAGTAAATGTAGTCTTGAATTGCTCTGAATATTTTACAAGTACCTAGTTATAGCCTGAGAAGTCATCCATCATTGATAACATCTCACAACTAGTTACCTTATGAAACATTTCTTCCATGTTTGGTAGAGAATAATTATCTTTTAAGGATGCAATGTTCAGATTTCTAAAATCTACACACAATCTTATATCACCATTCTTTTTTCTTACTGGTACTAGGTTTGAGACCCAAGTTGAATGTCTGATAGGCTGAATAATTCCAGCATCCTTTAATTTCATCAACTCTTGTTGCATCTTAGGAGCCAACAGAGGATTAATGGGTCTCTATTTATTTTTTTGAATGGTTTCATATCTTTTTTGGCTGGGATTTCATGTTGGAAAAGATCCTCTCTATAAGCTTTTAAATCTTCATATGACCATGCAAAAAAATGTTTATGTTTTCTCAGTAATTTTATCAGGTTGGTTCTGACATGAGAGTCCAATCCTTTTCCAATATAAACTACTTGAGGAGTGGTCTCTGACCCTAAATTTATCTCCTCTAAATCCTCAATCTTGGCATTGCTTATTCTTACTGTATGTTCATTCTGATCAGTAAACAATGCCTCTAGTTCCACCAATACCTTAGGAATATGGTTAGAACTGAGTTGGACAAGCTCATCCCCTAGTATACAATCCTTACCATCAATTACTTCAAGAAAATTATTGCAATCTATGTGCTGGTCTTCATAATGATCAAGGCACTGAAGAAATATAAGGATATCTTGGTCATCCTTAAATACTTTCCAGTTGTAAATATTGTCTAGGAAAACTAGTCTTCTTTTAATCTCAACAATTGATACCCCATTTAAGGTCAAGTCATCAGTTTTCAAAGCCACATTAGCTAATAAATCTGCCATAATGTTTCTAGACCTTTCTATTCAATTTATATTGAAGGCATCAAAGAATTATATGTGGTCCCAAATAGCATGTCCATACATTTTTAATCTATCATTCTTCACATGATATTTGGACCTTACTTGGGCTACTACTAACTCTAAGTCACCATAGACTTTTAAAAATTTTAAACCATGTTTAGTAGCAATATCTAGCCCTAGAAACAAAGCTTCATATTCTGATGTATTATTTGTGCACTGAAAAGATAGCATAAAAGAATATTTGAATGTATTATCTGATGGAGATATAAGTAGAACTCCAGCTCTTGATCCTTCTTTTGAACAGGATCCATCAAAATACATTCGCCACAAACCATCACTCTGTATAGTCAAGTCTTTCACCAAAGGATCAAAATTTTCACAATAGAGAGCATTCCTTTTGATTCTAAAATTTTCCATGTCACTATCGACATAATAATTAATATTTGTATCCTCATGTACATCTATCATATGAGGTGTTCTTCCCTCTCTAGACACCTTTACATTATTTCCAGCTATATTGAAAGTGGCATAGGACAAGTCACACTGAATATTTCCCCCGTTGAAGCACTCCATTTTATAGACAACAACATGCCATAATGTGGTGGGATATCAACCACCAGTACACTCATAGTCAACACTGTTTCTGGGCATATGGATAATTTGTAAGGTAAGGCTTCAATGGTTCCAAAAATAGGGATTTCTCTTGATTTTATTGCTTGACACCTCCCATGAGGAGTATCTACTTGCAAACCCATGGATCTCATAATTTTAGCAGGCATGATTTTATTAGATGCTCCCGAGTCGATCATACAAATTTTTAGCATCTTTCCATTTATTACCAATGTCAATAAAAAGGGATCAACAACCCCTGTAGAAGTATTTGTCTTTAAGTAAATCTGAGGGATCTCATAAATCATCCCCTTAGGATCCTTTCCCTTATTGTTGAGTTTCTTTTCAATATGTTCTATTTTCTGAGGTTTGACTAGTGATACATTATTCAACACTGAAAGAACTCTCTTTGTGTTCTTTTATTCTCATTATCTCTAGGAATGGGACCTTCATAGTCATCTAAGATAAACACTGTCCCATATTTACTAGAGTATACTTTACATCATAGGTTTTAGGCTTTTCTACAATGATATTATTCTCTTTTATCTGAATATTCACAGCAGGCTCATCCCTCCTAGATTTCTTATTTTCTACTTTGGGGGAAGAATAACTTGCTTTTGGCTCTTCAGCCTTTTCTACATGTACATCTCTTGGTTCATTGGATTTTTTCACTATCTTGACCTTAGGTTTGTTTGCATTTTCCCCAAGTCCATCATTTTTAGGTACATATTTGGCATCTGTCTTATTTTATTTTATGAAGATGCCTGATGGCTGACTACCAACATTACCCACAACTCTGTTTCTTAGATGATAGTTATTTATGGCTTTGTTCACCAAATCAGCAGTGATTCTAGCTTTTTCTTCATTAGAGGCTTTTCTCACTGCTGAGGGTTCCTGACTATTTTGGGCATAACACCTTATGTGATCAACCCTATCTTCCTCTTCACTATCTGACAAGATTTGTTGCTGATGAACTTCCATTCTACCTTGCAAGCCATATATGTCATGATTTTAAATTTCCTCATCAGAATCCATATCATGACATGAATAAGCATTATTTATACTATAATCACATAACTCATTTTCATCCTTTTCTTTCTCTTCTTTTCTTTTATATCTAAAGAAACAATGCAAAAATTAGGATTGTACCATGCCTCACAGGCTTCACACCAAAAGTCATCATTACACATGTGAATAGCATTTTTATGTAGGGGGTCAAGAGTCCTATTCTCAGGTTTGTCTTTCCTTAATGGAACAATAGGATTACCATCCTTGAATTGGGTACCATAGGGGTAATTTTGTATCCTATTTTGTGGGTTATAGTTATTATTATAGGATGGCTTGTTATTCTATGGAGCCGTGTACTCTCTATATTCAAGTTCCTTTTTATTACTCTTATTAAAGCGTGGATCCTCTCTTTTACCCAATTTTCCTGATATCCTCCTATTCATCTCTATATTCACACCTATTTTATAGGCTTCTGTTAAAGTTCTTAGATTCTTATCTCTAAGTGCATAGCCCATTTTTGAATCAAAAGCATTGAGATAGGTAGCAAGACATGCCTTTTGATCCAACTTCATTTTTTGAAACAACTTATGCATAGCTCATTGGAATATTTTATTGAAATCAGTTACTTCTTCATTTGATTTCTTCCTTATATTATTAAATTCATTGAGAAAAATCATTCATTAGTCTTATCACCATATTGATCCTTGAATAAATCAATCAGTTCATCCATTATTCCTACAGAACCATGAGATAGACTCATAAACCATTCCCTAACATCTTCTACTAGAGATTGAACAAATAAATTCATAAGGACATCCTCACGATTGATATTTAAATCATCTATAACATCAAAAAAAATTCTTTAATGCTCTTCACAAGTTACAACATTATTTCCTAAAAAATTTAGAAGTTTTTCTCCCATATCTTTTGGTATTGCATTAGGGCAATCTGGAACTCCAAAGAAAGAAAATTGATTGTACCTTTTCTACAGGAAGAAATCTCCTTTGGAATTTGTTAGTATCTTTAGGAGAAAATAATTTTCTATGGTCTTTGAATGAATAAGCCTTGTTTCTTGATGTTGTAGCATTCTCTGTATCAACAAAGGAGATTCTAGTAGATTGCAAGAAATCAATTTTTATCTTCAACTCTATAGTAGCAGTTTCTGATTCAACTTTCTCCAGCATCTTAGCCATAGTTTCTCTTCCCTTTTTAATCTTTGCAAGGTCAATTTCTAGCTTAGACATTTTCTCAGTCAGGTTCTTGTGAGTTTTTGGCTCCTCAACTTCAGTTTCTATAACTTTATTTTTCCCTTTATCTTTGAAGTCTTGAGGACCTAAAATTTTGTGGGTGTTTGGAGTCTCTTGGTCTCTACGAGACCTTTTAATATTCTTTGCATCTTGATGTCTCAGGGATCTTCTTCTATACTTGTTAACATCCTTCTACTCATTCTTTTTCTTTTTATGTTCCTTTTCCCTTTTCATTTCCTACATAAGGGCTACTTGTCTTATGAGGATTCTTTCTTCCTCTGCAAGCTCATCAGAAGGAACTTCAGAGTCTGAGCTAATTGTGTCAGTTCCTTATCTCTCACTAGAAGTAGTAGTGACTGCATAGGTTTCTAGTCCAAGGTCTGGGGCATTTTCATATTCTGAGGTATTCTCCTCATGACTAGACTGATTGGTATCCTTAATTCTAGTGTTGTCTATTGGCAAGTTGACACTATAGGGATTATATGAATATTTTTTTGTTGTCATTATGGAAAAAAATTCATATGAAGTTTTGACAGTAAGTTCACAAACTTTGAAGATCAAGATTTGGCTAAGAATAGAAAGCAAAACAGAACAGAGGTATACAGTTGATCAAAGCACCAATGCACATGTGTACGATTGAGTTAGAGTATGCGCCTTTGTATTGAAGCTTTATGATATGTTTTTATTCTTATTCTATACATGCATGGTAAGATATGACATTATGGAGAAGTTATAGCAAGTTCAAGTGCCACTAGCAGTTCAGCAAACAAAGCATGGAGCTGACTTCAAATTTTGATTAGCATATATTATTTTTTTTTGTAACGGCTATGCGCCTATTTTAATATTTTTTTAATTATGTTATTAACACTCATGTAAACACACTTAAGCCAATTCATTTGGAAGCATTGTGTATTTTAATTTTGGGCCGACTAACTTCTAGTTTTTGGTCGCTTCTATTCAGGCATGTATATATACTTGACATGCAATTTTGTATTATAGAAGAGAGTTGAAAATATGAAGTAAAGATATATAGAATAAAGGTATAAACAAATCAGTATGAGATAGAGCTCTTTAAGAGATTAGAGCATCAGTGCATAAATGAAACTGATCAGACAATAGTGTCATAACAGCAGTTCACCTTTTGGTTATAGTGTGTATCTGTTATCAGGAGGTTGTATCCTTCTTCTTATTGAGCAATGAGCTTTGGCAGTGAGCCATCCACGTTTAACAGGGTTTTGTAAAGACTCCTAATAGGGTCATTGTACTTGCTTTGTAAAGACTGCTCCTAACAAGGCAAAGGAACTCTAACAAGTTTATAAGACTAGTACAATTATTTGTGGGTACTAATTCCCACCCGGATTTTCCTCTGATCAAGGTTTCCCTGTAAACATATCTTGTTTTATGTGTTATGCTTTATCTATTATCTACTTTGATTTAAAGTTCAAGTTGTTGAAATAGATTAAATTGCCAAAAACTTATTCACCCCCCCTCTCAGTGTTTCTAACATTGTCTTCTTCATTTTTTGGAGTAGAGTTACTAATATTTTTTTGGTTCCTCTTCTCTCTCCAAGACAAATTATTTTTTAAAGTAGTGGAAATCCCACTATCCAACTCCATTTCTGGATTTTCTCTCATTCTTGACCTAGTATTCATATTTGTAAAAATGTTTTACTCATGCACTGATTTCAGAGATTTTCTTTTATAGTCACCACCCAATCACAATTTTGGGAAATATGAATACCACTAGAATGAACTTAAACTGGCAAAACTCAACTGTAACTTATAAATCAACAAAATTGAATCCTCTTCAACTAGCATCTGAGATAATTCTTTTAATATCCCCAGTAGAGTTGCCAATTTGTTAGGGATTTTTCTTGCAAGTGTCTTTTAAAACTAGTATGGATTCTTTGCTCTTATATATTTCCTATATTATATATGCAAGAAAATCCTAATTGATGAGGATCGGATATGATCCTCCTTCTTTTTCGAGATCCACTGTCTCAGGCAGGTATTACCTATGAATGATCACTGACTAACAGTATCTTTATAGTGGATTATATCTTCTTACTAACTTGCTGAAATGCCTTTTACTATATCAATACATAGATAACTATGCAAGTGACTATGAATAACTTGATACAGAGCTTAATGAGCCAAACTATTATTTTGACAATAACAAATAGTAATGCAATAAGGTTTCTCATCCTTCTTCCTTTTATAGTTCTTATGAACTTAGGAGGGATAACCTATTTGATTCTCTCTTGAAGGAATCAGTAGACATGAATTATATACTTTGTGAGTATAATTGCTTATGAATGTATGCTCTTTTATAAGTCTAATGTATTTGAATGATTGTTCTTAAATGCTGGATGATTGAACAATTACTTGAAAAACTATAAACCAGTGCCTGATCCTATGGCCTACAGAGTCAAGATTGAATGCAAATCCACAATTAGGTAACTAATGAAAATAATTGCAACCTAGACAGCATGCCTTACAAACTATCCATTCACTCCTATATCTTTGTTCATCAAATCTTAAACATCAATATTCAGCTTCCAGGAATCACATGAAAGAATTATTCCTTCCTTGAAGGACCTCACAAATGATTGCACAACTACCTTGTAGTTGATGTATTTAGATGCCTTACAAATAAACACATAAAATCTTGAATAGAAATAAAAGAGACAACACAAGATATAAAATAGATATTTGCAATGTATTTTATTAATATCAAACTGCTTAAAAATACATACAGTAGACAAAAAGTATAGAGGCTCAGACAAAATTGTAGTAGTCTGTCTTGTAATTATATTTCCTCATCCTTCAAAATGTTACAATAAGCTCTATATATAGGAAAAAACCATCTTGGAATCCTTAAGAAGTAAGGATGCTACAAGCTTCATATGTTTTTAAGACCTAACCCTAAAATACATAAAGGACAAAAGACAGGAAAGAACCAAGCAGTGGATGAACAAAAATGAAGAATAAGATCTGATCTATTCTTTTTCTTGTTGTGATCTTTGGCACCTTTCTCTGTATATGTTCATGATAGAATGTGATATTTCCAACGAGACCTAGTGACCTCCAATATACACTAATTTACACTAGTCTTAACAATAGCTAACCTTCCTGTTCTCAAAGAGCAGGTGCCATGTGTCCTCCTATTCTTCATCCATTATGTCCAAGTCAACAGTGACAGGATTTTTCTTCTTAGGCTTTGTTAATATGTCCCATGCTATAACATCTTCTTTCAACCATTCAAAGCTCTATATGTTCTCCAACTGGGTCTTTTGTCTCTCCCACCTGGCATCAATAATACTCTTGACATCTGTGATGAACTTATTGAAATTTGTTTCTGCCTTAAATGCTTCATCTAGAATTTTGTTGTATCTTTCCATATCTAGTTCTCCCTTGTCAAAAACATATACCTCTTTATTAGGTAACACAGTGTCAAATTATGAGCCCCATACCCCTAGTGGCTTAATCTGATTGTCCTCTGATATGATTGGAGGCACAAATCTGTTATAGCTAGGCCCAAACATATTTAACCTTGCCTCTATCTGATTAGCCTTTCCTTTGAAAAAGGACAAGGTGGCTCCTATCTTCTCTATATCAACCCCAAATTGGGTTACCACCTCTGGTAGGTCTGACCTATGTGGTTGTAAAGATGCCAACCTATCAAAAAGTCTTGTTCTGCCTGACCATGTAGCATAATATGGGTTCCAAATTGAGACAAAATTGTTAACCTCTATTTGCAAGCTTGGCAATTTTCTATAGGCTCCATAAACTATAGATCAATCTTATCCTTTATTATGTCTACCCTATGCTGCAAATTTTTGTCCAATGCACCTAAAACAACTTCATTTGGCTCACCAGTACCCTGCCATGTTTCTATTGCAGCATGCTTTGTTTCATATGTTTGTATTTCTGCATCTTTTACCTCTTTGTACTCTATAGGGAAAACCTCAAGCATATCAAGCAGTCTTTATGTAAGCTCTACTATCAGCTTCTCTTGTACTTTGATCTTGATCAGAGCCAACTCCCTATCTTTGAATAGATCACTAGTTTCACTAGTGAGTTTCTTAAATCTTTCAGACATTTGGATAGCCTTGGCCTCATTCAACTGTGAAAAATGGGTGAGCACTTGGGAAATCTCCAAGTATCCTATATTATTGACAGACCATATAATCTTATTTCCTTCCATTTTCTCCTGAATGTTTATCAGGGATGGCTTCTGATCTTTTGGAGCTAGGATCCACATTGCTAAAGCTTGGGACTTTGGATTGTAACCAAATCCTCTGATCATCTCTCCAACCTATGTCTTTGATGATAAATTTACATCAAGTTGCTTCCTTATTTGATCTATAATGAAGGCAGAGGCCAAATCCCAACCTTCCACAAACAAAATCCCACTGGCCTTTACCAGTTATCTTGCTTCCTCTGGTGTGATTTTCTCTTATTCAGGATCATAATCCTATAAAACTTGTAGAGCCTCACTAGTTACTGGATCACCACCTGCCAATTGCATTTGTGCACCAACTTGCTGTTGTTTGTTCTAGATGAGGAAATCTTTGAACTCTTTGGTCTTGATGACATTATCATCCTTTAGAAAGTGATCTTGATGTAACAATCTTTCATCATTACATGTCATGAGAGGTAACTCTATCTCCTCTTCATCATCTTTCTGGAGCTTCTTCTCTACTCTTATCTACTTCCTTAGCTGATGGTCATAGGCTCTATCATCAGTGATAAGAGCACCAATTCTATCCTTTTTCTTCTCCTTCTGTGATGGCTCCCCTACCTCTATTCTTTGTCTTTTTGGTGGGGGCTCATTGGTGACCTTAGTCTTTGGGACCTCTGTTAGGTCAATTATGTTCTCACCCTTAGCTGCATGTTCTTCAACAAATGCATGATTCACTGCAGTGGAGCTAGGTATTGAATACTCCTCATCACTGTCCTCATCATACTCTGATGATGAATGCCCTTTATGGCTCTTTTCTAGCACTACAAGTGCATCTTCCAGTCGATAACATAACAGAGTATGGGAATCAATCATGGCATCAAGCCTTTTCAAGTATGGAAAGTTTGGGAAGAAACTTGCAAAAGAAATGCCTTTTCTCTTTACTTTCCTTTCCAAGTCCATCAATTCATTAAATTTTTCAGCCCTTTTATCGACCTCCTCATCCTCCAGTATATTCCTTATGAGTTCTTCTTCCATACATTCCTCATGCTCTTTCATGTAAGCAATGGTGGGTTTCAATATCTTCTTGGCACTCAATATGAAGCCTTATGTATCAATGTATCTGTAGAGGGATACATTCATTCTGTAGTGGCTCATCCAATTTTTCACTGGATCTAATGCCCTTTTACCAATTGTAAAATTGTAGATCCTAAACTATCCTGGGGTAAATGTACCCTTCCTGTGAGCAGCCAGGTGCTCCTTGTCTATCAAAATCAACTGTCTAATAAATTTTATTGTTGCAATCCTGGGTGGCACATGGAATGGTAAAACATGGGTTGGGTGAGTACAACCATACACCTTGATCAAAGTGAAGTTCTTATCATAATATAAGTCTCCCTAGTTGTGGTCTCCTAGTCACTTATCAACATACTAGCATGGCCTTAGCAGTTGTAGCATCTTCACTGGTAGCCTTGTCTTGTTTACACCTAGACATTTAAGTATTGGATATACTATCCAATTTTCAAAAGCACAAAATTCTCATTCCCTTGAGGTGTAGTTCCACACTCTCAATCAAAACTGAATGGGGTTGGCCTGATTATGATGAAACCTCTAAGGCCTCAAATACTGACAATTCATTATAGGAAAGTTGTAATATAAAATCAAATGCATTAAAATGAAATAATGCATGAATCTGGGGTTGTCTTTCTTGTTCTGGATATCAATAAATCCTTGATGCATTTGATTGATTATATACTGTATATCATCATAATTGGTACTACAATGAGGGCTCTGCATAACTAGGACCATCATAAGGATATCTGAGGTTGTTCTATCGAGTCCTCCATCCTTTCCCAACACTCTGCACAATGCATAGTAGATATACTTCATATAGAAGTTGAGGTCTTTGTAGTAGTATGGGGCAGTCCCTGGGATGGGTGCTATATAATTCTTCATTCTCCTTGGCACATGATGTTCCTGGATCAATTTGGATGCAATGCCTGTTATAATTAATCTTTCCTTGGTTGAAAATATGTATTTAAAAGGATAAACCAAGGTATCCTTATTTGTATTTGTCCTCTAGTCCAAGTAGGAGGACATGTCACTATTTTGTATTTCCTTTAATAAGGAAAATAGATATTCCTCCTTAAGANGAATCACACATTTGTCACACACACAATATGAATGTGGCATCCATAGGAGAAGGGAGTTACATGCAAACTCCTCCACTCATCTCTACTTAAGAGATATCTCTCACACACTTGCTTGAATAATCTTCTCCTCTCTCTCATTTCTTCTCTCAATCTCTCATTGCTCTCATTATTGTATTGA
>MU226956.1:3709130-3720810 GCA_018584345.1 Thuja plicata | reverse complement strand
TCATGTGCTTGGTGATTGATCTTGAAAACTTTATCTCACATTTGGCTTATGGTAAAATCCTTCTTGCATTTCATTTTCTTGGATTACTTCATGTTCTTGTTTTCATTCTTTTAATACTTCTTACAATGCCAGATTCTCTTGTATACCTATTCTCTAAACTCTTCAAATTTATCTCTGTGACCATTGGATGGTATACATTGAATGCTTTCATAAATGAGTTCTTTTCTAGGGTTACTAAGGCTTTCCCATCATCCCTTTTTATAGTTTTGGTTAGGGAATCATACCTACCAGCCATTTATAAGATGAAATCAGCATCTACAAAGATGTCAAGGACTATTAATCTGGCTCGTCCATAGCTCCATGGGTTCAAAATCAGCATAGCTTCATCACTATTATTATAGAAGTAATTGAAAAGGGAATAACCAGAAGAACTTGGAGTTTTAGCATCCCTAATGAAGTGCAAATCATCTATGAGAGTATCGATATTTACCTTTCTATTCTAGATTGATCCAAGAAATAGAGAGATGAATTCTTCAGAATAATTCTACTTCCCTTTCATGTCATCATCAACATCACCACTTTTTCCAATGGTGGAAGCTAAACTCATTTTCTGGCTTGTCTTTCCTACTGTTCTGTTCCAATTTATTTCATCGATATTGAGACAAATATATTCTCCAAATCACACACTTTCAACTATTAATCACCCAATCTATTCTGGAGCACTGATAACCACTTGAATTCCCCAAATTCTAGACTAAAAAAATGGCTTGTTTTACTCTCTAAATATGAGAAACTCTATTTTTTTCTCACACTAATAACCTAGCAAATTCTCTCTTTGAAAACAATAAACTCTTGATAATAAGCAATGATTAATGGTTACCCCTATTTATCTCTGAATCATCAAAGCAAAATTCACATAATTTCGACCCAATCACTTCTGGATTCAATTCCTCATGCTGTGAAATTAATTTATGTTCTAGCCATAGCCTCTGAAAGTGATAGGAAATCAAATATGAATGAGTGCTTTCTTATAGAAAACCATATTATATTCAAAACAAGATCCAGTTTGATCTGATTGGCTATCTCTCATACAACTCAACTACCCTTTAATACACTTGTCATAAATCTCTAAATTTCTTTTGGCTGGAAACTATACATCCTAGCGCCGAGAAAAAGTCCTTACTTTAACTTTGGTTCTTCTTCTAGCGACCTCACGACTATGTAATCTCCCTGTTGCTGAATTTTTTCTTTAACTGCAATTTCATACCGAGACTTAGCGACTACCACACGATCAACCCTTTGATCAACGATTGTTTCCTTGTCACCAAATTTTTTCACTTAACCAATATTCTTTCAAAGACACCATGACTAAGCCATCTACTAATTGATCTTTAACCTCTGTTTACTTCCAGAGTCTTGGGCACTGTTATATCTCTTTGTTGCCGAACAAATCTTTTAACTCATAGTTTATTTGGAGACCACGCGACAAAAAGATTTGTCTCTTTATCGCTTAATAATTTCACCTTTATTATTGTCATTTGGAGATAACCCGACTACTATTAATCTTCCTTTATCTACATCTAATGGTCTACACCAAGTCTCCAAATTTTCAAAGAAAACCCTAATTTTTCATGAGACTTCGCGATTGCTATCTCCAAGTCGCCAGATGTACTTCTCATTTTAAAATTTTATTAGAGACTACATGACTAATAAACACGTGTCTCAACTATCCCTTTGTCTCTTAATCACTGGATCACCTTTGAATTTTCAATCTTTTACAACGACCCCGCGATTGTCGTTTGATCTCTTTTCATCTAATGGTTGTCGCCAAGTCTGTTTAATCTTAAACCTTGATTTCTTTCACGACTAGGCGACAAAATTAATACCAAAACTGGCACTTAACTTGAGTTTTTTCAGGAGACTTCATGACTGTGGAAAAGCAATGTCACCAGATTATTTTCAAACTGCAAGGTTTATTCAGAGACTTCCCGACCACCGTTGGGTCTGATTTAAGATAGACGGTTGTCGCTAAATCTCCATATCTGTTGAGGTATATTCTTTTCATTAGGAGATAATGTGACAAAGGACTTTTCACTAAGTCTCTGAATGGGATGGAATATTCTCTTCACTTTATGAAACTAAGCGACTAACTTTAAAGCACATGGTTTAATCTCAGAACTTAAGTTATGAAAAAGTAACTTGAAAATAGAATTTTGACTGAGATATTAGGGTTTTTTGCATTTTCGAACATAAGGTAACCCTAGGACTTTGGTTTTTTTTGACATTTTTCACTATGTTTCTAGCTAAAGTCATCATTTGCAGAGATATTTAAGCAATTTCAAACATGACTTTCAACTCTTTGAGCATAGAAATGACTGGGAACTTCAATATTTTACTGGGAAAACTACAAATTGGAAATACAACCAACAGATGGAAAGGAGCTTACCTTGGTCAAGTCCCTGTATAGGAATCAACCTTGAAATTATATAAGTAAATCACATATATAAGATAAATGTCAGATTTACCTTGCATGGAAACCCCTCATGGATGGATGAAGAAATCAGTCAACTCCACAAGGATGCTTGTAGGCTAGGAAGATGTAGAATCAAGGATTCCTTCACAAATGCAATGGATCTACGCTTTCCAATATTATATCTTCAATGAATGTATGCTTGAAATCATGGATGGAGAAGAGGAATGTATCTTATTTCTTTCTTGAGAATTCCTCCACTAGGCCACCATGGTAGTGAAACTTGCATCAAGGAGAGAAGATTTCCTTTGTATGAATGGAATAATACTTGGAGACTTAGAGACTTGGAGATCTTTAATTTATTATTTCCTTCAAATCTTGAATCTACCACCTTAATTGCACAACTTGAATGCTTGATTGCTTTCACTTGAAAGATATTTATCTCATGAATGTTATGGATAGTAATGGATTGCATATAGATTGTTAATCATAATAATGGATGTCAAAATGAGAGGAGAGACCCCCTTTTATACTCATTTCAGGATTTAAAATTATCAGGCCGATGACATTAAGATAGGAAAATAAAACACCCCTGTAATGGGCCTGGAGCCCACTTAAAACCAACCCCCAAGTACAAGGTCAACTTGGGTCAGTCTTATCTAGGACAAGGATGACTTAAGTCAGCCTAGTCCTGGAGGGGTTAATTTCAAAGTGAATCTAGGACTCGGGAAGTGTGAAAATTCTTGGAGAAAGAACATGAAATTTGCATGAAATGAAGTATACAGACCTTTAGATATAGGAATCACTAAAATAGGGTCTAGTAGGTCCTAAAATACATCCAATTAGTGGGTTATAACTTTTTAGGATGGTACATTTATCCCCCACTTTAGTAGGAGTATGATACAAGCTCATGCTCATGGTAAATTACATCAAATGCATAAGACGATCTCATTAAGGTTAAGGAGATAAAGAAACATCAAGCCCCAAGTGAATTAATTCCTTATCAAAACTAAAACTAAAAAATAAAGGCATCACTAGAGAGAGAGAGAGAGAGAGAGAGCAATAAGAGTTTTTCTTATTGTGAATTACACAAGGAAAATACCAAAAAAGATGGAATTAAATAGTATATCAAGTTGTGTTATCCTAGTTCAATCCATCGAAAAGGATCAGTCCTTAAAGGAAATTTCTTCCAATAATGAATCCAAAATGGCCAATCCTAAGGAGAGGCATGCTTCCTTAGGAATCAAAGAAGGGTGGTGATTGAAAGGAGCAAATGTGTATGGTCAGTCTAAGGACCAAGTGTGCATGATCAATCTAAGGACCAAATGTGGGCAATCAGTCTAAGGACCAAGTGTGTAGAGTGGGGATCAACCTGAGGATCCACTGAAAAATAATAGC
Organism: Thuja plicata; assembly: GCA_018584345.1. Taxonomy (NCBI): domain Eukaryota; kingdom Viridiplantae; phylum Streptophyta; class Pinopsida; order Cupressales; family Cupressaceae; genus Thuja; species Thuja plicata. The sequence goes on along the minus strand of MU226956.1, from coordinate 3,716,942 downwards.
ATCAAATGAGTGTGTGTGTGTGTGTGTGTGCGTACGTGCATGTGTGTGCAAAATGTGAATGGAGTGTATACCCCCACGTTAAAAATATTGCAAATGCCTTAACAGGAGAAATTTCTTCAACGGAGCCTACATGCAACCAACTCTGGGGTCAATAGGTCATATGATAACTCATGTATATCAGGATTATGTCAAAATGAACTACCATCATCTGCCAAAGGAAGTAGAACTACCAGAATAATAGAAGAAAGACATGTAAGAGTTATGAAGAAGAGTCTTATTGGGACGACATCATGGGGACCAAAAGGAATAGGTAGCTACTATTTTTCATCATCTCAAGTAGAAAACACAAAGGCACATGTTCAAACAATGGCACATACATGACATAACATGTAATGACACATAGAACAATGTGTACAAAATTATAATTCCTTTATCACCTTTTGCAAACAAAGAAACAAGGGTTGTTTAAAGAAATCTAAACAAAACTTGAAACAAGCTTCACAACGCGGGTGAAACACATCACAACAAACAAGTAAAAAAAATAGAAAAGGAATAAAATCCATTGTACAAGAGGAGCTAGTCAAGCATATCACCTACACTCCATCTTGATTCATAGTGTTTAGGTAAGGTGGGAAACTCATAAGAGGAGAAACATCAAGCACATCAAATGGAACAATAGCCAGTTCCAAACAAGGACCCTACTGTGAAGAGAGGTCACTGTGTTCATCACTAGGAGTGATAGATAACTGTTGTGATAGCATAACTGGTAAATCATGATCAATATAAATAGTCTCATACATGTCATAAAAATCACAAATATTAATATCATTTTTAACATCAAGAACATCATCATCAAGAGTATCTTCTTCATCTAAATTAATTGTAATAGAATCCAAGATACAAATAGCATTGTCATGTTTTTTCTTTTTATTTTATTTTTAACTTCACTTCCTCCATTAGCTCAAGCATGGGTGGTTCAAAGGGAAGATAAGCATGAGGAGATGTATGAGGTGAAGCAATGTTTTGAGAAGCATGTTGATGGTATCTAGCAATACACTAGTGGTGATAGTCACAAGAATGATGGTTAGACTTGGTCTTGCTAGAAATTTGAGGTTGGATAGGATCAATCAACATCGGGTCCTTTTCTTCTTTTTGAGGAAGAACTGAATGAACCACACTAGTCTGATAGATAGGTTGATAATTATGTATATAAGAAATAAAAAGATGTGGTATATGTGGTGTATGAAAAGGCCCACATCCAAGGAAAAGAGATGGAGCATCCTTAGGCTTGATAAGTTCACAAATATTTTGAACCTTGTAGGCTTAGTATGATCTAAAGATATGGTTAGGATGGGTTTGAGTTGGTTGAGGAATAGAAGTCCAGAAGAAATCAAGGTCAAACAAGTCACGCGGCACAAAAGGATGATAAAGACTATGGTTAACAATCATGATTTCTTCATTATGATGAAATTTAATAGATTTATGAATATGAGAAGCCTTGACATGCATAGAGGTAAGCCAAGGAAGACCAAGTTTGATTTGAAATTGATCAAAAGTTGGGATGAAAGTGAATGTAAGATCTAAAGTTTTACCACCAAATTCAACATGGAAGGAAATGGAACCATGAGAAATATAAACGAAACCATTGCAAGTTTGAATCTTCACATCAGATGTATCATAAAAGTATTTTTACAATTATTTACTAAAAATATGTTCTTTAGTTATCACATTCACCATGCAAGTGGGACCAATAAGGGTACCACAGGTAGGAAGGCCATTAACCTTTGCGACAAAATAGAGAGGAACATCAATTGCTTTAATTGTCTCTCTAGGATCAAAGGTAATGTAGGGCTGAGATACAAGTTTAGGTTTGACTTGTTCAACTTGGTTAACAACATGATTGACTTCATTAACTTTCATCATATTCAATGCATTGAGAAGAGGAAGATTGATCAATAGTATTGGTTGAATGAGATGGAGAAGGATTTGTGTAAATTTGCAAGTTTTGGTTAGGAGGTGCCAAATTTTATTTTCTTGATCATTGTCACCATCAATAGATATAGCCTTAGAATCAATAAGATCTTGGATAATAGTTTTCAAGTGGAACACGTTTCGATATCATGCACAGGTTGATGGTGATATTGGAAAAAGGTTTTGGGATCAAAGTATTTGGATTAAAGTTTAGAGGTGTCAAATTATTTGATACAAGAAAGTGTTAACACATTAGCATTAATTAAATTCAACATAACATTATGAAAAGATTCAAAAAGCTGAGTATAATTATAAGAAGGTTTTAAAATAGATGACAAAGGATCCACACCTTTAGATGTTTTTGCCAAATGTTGATACACATTGTTGGATTATTTGTTGATTTTGATATAGTTGTTTTATTTCTAAAACTTTTTGAAATTGTATGTGGCATTAATCTTATCAATATGAACAAGAGTCATTAGAGTGGTGTTCTCAAAATGACTCACTTGTAATTGATAATGATGAATCACTACACAAAATTGTGGAAATGAAGAGAATTCATACAGAAGTGTCTTATCTCTAATGCTACTTTGTAAATTAGCTATACAAATGTGTTACACATAAATATAAGGCACATGATAAGAAATTTGAGCATGAAAATGGTTAAATCTACCAATGAAATCACTAACTTTTTCTTTAACACATTGTTTACAATGCTTTAAATTAGTTACAAAGAGTTTAGGACCAATTATTGTTTTGGAATTGTTCAATGAAAGCATTAGAAAGTTTTTGGAAGGAATCAATTGAATAAGGAGGCAAGGATCAATACCATTGCAAGGCTTTGTATCAAAAGGTTCTAGTGAATAAATTTTCCATGAACCTATGGTCATGAGACAAATCATTATACAAGGTTTGAAAAACTTTAACATGAGCCACGGGATCACCCTTACCATTATAATTCTCAAAATGAGGAATCTCCATATATTATGAAATAACAACACGAATAATATCCAAAGACAAAGGACTAGAAATGTCACAAGTTGGAATGTTGAACTTGGATTGAGTCATGGAAGCAATTTTTTGTTACAAAGAGGAAATAGTTTGAGCCAAGATATTAATGGTAGAATTGGTAGAAATAATGGTAGGAAGAAAAATATGACAAATGTTAGGAACATTATTGAAAATTGAAGGAATGGTTGAGTATGAAAAAGGGACGCTATGATAAGTGGTCATGGATTAAGGAAATGAAACACATGGAACACTTGAAGGGATAGAAGGACCAATAGGATTAAGAAGACTCACATGTGTAGGATTATAAGTTTGAATTGAAGTTGTGATGATAGGTGGAGAATAAGTGGTCACACTAGGAATGGAAGTAGAGATAGGAAAACATTTCTCAACACTTTTAGTAGGTGGAGTATAGCCTAATTATTGAGTACAACCCTTAAAAGGTTTTATATTGTTATCAATGAGATGTTGAATTCTATGCAAGAGGTCGACACCATGGTCATTTTTATGGATAAGTTTCCTTAAGCCTTCCATAATGATAAGAGCCTTGGGATTAGAGTTGTATTGACTTAACCATTGTTCAAACCTTTCAAAGTCTTTGGAAATGTTTTTGACTTGGGAAGGAGGAACTCTTAAGACTTCATCTTCATCATGAGAATAATGACAAGAGTTATTCTCAATGATAGGATTGATGTCATCACGACTCATGTTGGTCTCATCTAGAGTCCTAGGAAAGATGGAGGATTTGGGATCAAAGGAACCCATGAGTCTAAAAATTCTTCTAATAGGAATGCTATAGGTTGGAATAAAATTGAATAATCTCATACACAATGGAATTAAAATAAAGAGGAATATAATGTTATTTGAAAGAAATATGTAAAAGGAAAAATCACATTAACTATCAAATTTAAACTAGATATGAGTACATAAAATGCAGATCTAAATGCATAAAAAGTAGATCTAAATGTAAAGAAGGAGAATCTAGAACCAAAATGAAAATATAAATGCACTAAGTTTGGTTCACCAAAATGTAACATATGAAATGGTGAACCAAGTCTAAGTATGTAGAGATGGATCACCAAATCTATGGTGTTAGGGAGGATGAATGTGCGGATGAGTGTATATCCTATGTTACATAAGGAATATCTCCAAATATTTCACCCTCAAACCCAAATCAGATTAGAAAATCCAAAAATGATGAAGGCATTCTAATTCTAGGTCTAGACTTGAATATGGGGTATGAAGATGAATTCCTTTATTGTTAAAATGTATATGATATGTAAATTGATATGTAAGATTATGAAAGGAATGCAAACTGTGATAAATGAAATGATTACTAGCTGAGTATGATATCAGATCTAATGTATAAATGGAAATGCAAGATGAAAAAGGAGAAGAATGAACTCACCTTGAAAACTAGGAGAGGAGGAACAAACTTCAAATCTGGAAATGGCTATCGCAAAACTATTAGAATCAGGAGTTGTTATGGATTTGGAACTCTAAGACCTATATATTATGACTGTGAAATTTATAGATTTGAAGGACAATTCTGATTCAATTTGGTGTAGTCTCCAAAAAATTTCCTTGTCCTATAGACTCATAAATTGATGAAATTGATGAACGATAAGTGATTGAATGTTTGAAGATGATAAGTTGAAGATCACCGAGCTGCAAAAGTGAATGCGAGACATTAAATCAGTTAATATATTGTATTGTCATTGATGTCAACTTGATATGGTTTGACTGTTCATACACATATTCTCATAACCTTGAAGATCTGAAGAGACAAATTTTATGTGGTCGGTAAAACACAAAAATTATGTATACACCGAGTAACAGTGAATATCGAGCAGTTCATAGTGTGTACCAAGCACAGTATTAATCAAGCAAGTGTTACCGAGCAGTTCACAGTGTATATCAGGGACTGCTGTAACTAGATTTAATGACTGAGCATAACTGAAGGTGATGACCGAGCCTAACTAGAGGTAGAGAATGAAGAAATTTATTAGCTGGCAGAGCTACAATTTAGGGATTGACTAATTGATTGATTTATTTTCAATGATCAGTTAAAATAAAGCAAGGAAGAAGATTTAAATCACATTTTATTGACAGTTATCAAGGAGAGATTTATGGAATAAAACTAAAGAAGAGCTTTACGGGATAAAGTAATGCATGGTGAGTTTTACAGATCAAGAAGAGATCTACAACAAAAACAAAGAGATTGAGCGGCTAATCATGTCTATATAAAGAGACAAGGAATTCATTATCAAAGAGAGGAATGTTGAATATATTTTGTATGAAGATAGAATTCTTCATGCAGATCTAATCATACTGGTTGAAGAACAGAGCCAAGGAATTCTGTAGACACCGAGCAACAAAGGACATAGCATTCACCAAGAAGAAGAAAGAAAGCAAAGAAAGAAAAGAAACTAAAGTGTATATTGATTAGAGGGGTATTATAGAACTAACAATAGATCTGAATGTTTGAAAATCAAAGTTATATTTTGAACAGATCATTTACTCTATCAGTTTAACCATTGATTCAGAAAATCTCTTAACTGAGTGGGATTTAACAATCCTTATTGTATTGAGATACTCAAGAGTATCAAAAGATTTTCTTGTTGAAAGCATAGTGAGTGCTAGGTCAAAATACAAACTGTTGGTTTTAAATCCTCTAACAAGGTTACACTTAACAATGTGTATTGTACCCTTTAAAAGGGTTGGCTCTTCTCCGAGCTTACTTCAGAAGAGTAAAAATATATTGGGTTACCGGTCCCAGGTGGTTTTACCATATTGGTTTTCCACGTTAAGATCTGTGTCAAAGGTGTATATGTCTCATTGCATTGATATTTTGTTTTACACATTATTGAAACTCGATTGGTCGATTAACTCTAATTTTATTTGTTGCTACTTGGTAAAGTCTAGAAAATATAATTAGTATATCTTACAGAGTAGTTTATATTTGTTAAGGTTATTTATGGCATACATCTTGATGATATTGGTACTGTAAGATAACTGAGGGTATTATATTTGAGAGATAAGTTTTTGGTTTAATTTTTGGAATAATTATTAAGGCCATTGATTCACCCCCTACCCTCTCAATTATTCTAACATAAACCTATAGCAGATCAGTCGCAGGTGCTAAAACTTTGAAATTACATATCCAAAACTCAAAGAACCTATTCCTGCACACAAGAAAAAGGGTCAATAAGTTGATGTAAAGGGGATTTCCTTGGTCAATCCCCTGTATAAAAATAAACCTTCAAATGGAATAAGGAAATAGCATAAACAAGATAAATGACTGATTTACCTTGCATGTAAAACCCTCATGGATGGATGTAGAAATCACTCAACTCCACAAGGATTCTTTTAGGATAGAAAGATGTTGTATAATTCAAGATGCTTTCACAAATGCAATGGTTCTACATTTTCCAATCCTAGATATTCAATGAATGTATGCTTGAAAGCATGGATGGAGAAGAGGAATAGATCTTCTTGCTTGCTTGAGAATTCCTCTAATAGGCCACCATGAGAGAGAAACTTTCATCAAGGAGAGAATATTTCCTTTGTATGAATGGAATAATACTTGGAGATCTTCAATGGATGCTTGACTTCAAATCTTGAATCTACTGCCTTAATTGCACAACTTGAATGCTTGATTGCTTGCACTTGAAAGATATTTTTCTCATGAATGTTATGGATAGTAATGTATTGAATATAGATTGTATATCATAATAATGGATGCCAAAATGAGAGGAGATAACCCCTTTTATACTCATTTAGGGATTCAAAATTAACAAGCCAACCAAACTGAGATCGGGAAATAAAACACCACCTTATTGGGATCAGATCCCACTAATAACCAACCCCCAAGGACAAGGCCAACTTGGGCTAGCCTTTTCTAAGACAAAGCCGACTTTTTTTGGCCTAGTCCCAAAGGGGTTAATTTCACAATCTGGGACTCTAGCAATGTGAAAAGTCTCGGGGAAAGAACATGAAAGATGTGGAAAATGAAGCATAAAGACCTTTGGATCTAGGAATAGCTAAAATGGGGTTTAGTAGGTCCTAAAAGACATCCAATTAATGGGTGCTAACATTTTAGGCTGGTAAAAATGGTTTCTAAAAATTCAAAACACTTAGACCCGTGCTTGAATCCATTTGGGGCACAATCAGATACTCAATGTGTTAGGGATTTTTCTTGTATGAATCACAGTGCTTGAAATAACTACTTGAACACCATGCTTTCTAATACTGATTCAGAGACAAGAAAAGCCTAATTGCTAAGGACTGGATAAGGGCCTTCTTTGTTTTTGAGCTCCACATATACTCAGGTAGGTTTTACCTCTTAAGATTGCTGTTTACACAGTATTTATTGATGTGGACACTGATTTTCTATGTATCTTTTGTTAAACCAACCTGTGAATTACCTTGCAAATAACCAAGCATAACCAGATGCAAGATATAACCATACAAACCATAGTTATAAGCATAACAAGAACCAGTGATACAAGGATTCTCATCCTTCTTCCTTTTCTTTATAGGAGGGATAACCTAGTTGATTCACTCTTCAAGGAATCAATAATATGGACACTGTCCTGCTGACATAGGTCCTTAACAAGTTCATTTTATCTGTTCTTAGTAACAAAGTATTTTGATTGATTTGGTTTTGATATATTGGAAAAACTTAGACAAAGATGGATTATCATATTGTTTTCTAAACCAGTGCCTATCCTTTGGGCTATAGAGTCAAATATAAGCTAATATATCATAAAAACAAAACACAGTAAACTGCCTTACAGTTCACATACAATTCAGGTAAGTTGCCTTACAAGC
>MU226956.1:3664360-3705553 GCA_018584345.1 Thuja plicata | reverse complement strand
CAATCCCTAGCACTCTACATAGGGCATAAGAATTATACTTGATGTAGAAGTGTAGGTCCTTGTAATAATATGGATAGGGCTCAACCATAGGACCTAAGTAATTTTTCAATTCTTTTAACATATGCTTCTACAACAAGCCTTTTGCAATACCAGGCTTAAAACTATATCTCTTTTCCTGCCTTGTCATGTCAATTTTTGTAGACATGGTGCTGAATAAGACAAAGGCTTGCATGAATGAGTTTCTGTTCAAAATTAGCAAGGCAGTGCCATCATCCCTTTTAATGGTCTTTTTCAGGGCATCATAGTGATTTTATAGGTCTAGAAATAGGTCTACATCTAAGAAAACATCAGGAACAAGCAACCTAGCAAGACCACATGTCCAAGGGTTTGAAACTGGGATGGGCTTATCAGAATTTTTATAGAAGTATGTGAAAAGAGAGTAACCTGTTGTGCCTGGGGTCACAGCATCCTGAATATTCTTGTACTCATCCAGGAGGACACTAGCATCGGCCTTCTTATTCTGTGTTGAACCTGGCAGAAGATGGAGAAACTCATCAGAGAAACTAGCTTTTCCTTTCTGTTCCTCTCCACTGCCTCCACTTGTTGAAGCGACACTCACAGCTCGACTCATCCTTGCAACACCTTGAATCTTTTTTTTCTTACTGATATTGAAACAAATCTAATCTCAAATATCAGCTGTTTGTTCTGTGCACAATCTCCTGCAATTTAGAATTTCTCTGATCAACTTTGAATATAATGCAAACTGAGCAAAATATCACTCTCCTGAAAATCAACAACTTGGGATCTGAAAACTGAAAGCACGGTGAATGGGAATAAGTGCACCATCAACTCCTTATAGCCGTCATTCAGAGTACACAGCTCATAATTTGGAAACATCCATTCTGCCATTAATTTGCCATGCCGTGAACTTTGAAAAACCTAGCCGTAGTTGCTGAAGTCGACAGAAAATCAAATTTTCAAAAATGAATCCTTGGAGCCATCATATAACGTTTAAGAAAGCTGACATGTCACATTCTAATTCATTGTTTGTCTCACATCTCAGCTACCCTTTTTGCACAGTAATCAAAATACGAGCCTCTGATTGGTTGCTGGGAGATTTACTCTGTCATATCAGAAAACTGCCGCTGTTTTTTAGATTTTGTAATCAGGCGACCTTGCGACTGCATTAAGTCTCTTTGTCGCAGGCCTTTGTTATTAACCATGGTTCCGTCTCAAGACTTGGTGACAATGTGTTTTCTTAACCTTGGCTGACCCAAGTGATCATCTGGCGATCATGCGACATAACTAAAATCAAAGTCACGCACAGTTAACCTTAACTCACCATTCTTTCTGAGACTTCGTGACTAGCGGTTACCATTAACCTTTACGGTTGTCTCCTTGTCGCTAGATGCTTTTATTCTGTTTCAAGACTATGCGACAACCTTTAGTTGCCTGATCGCAGAATCAAATCCTGGGCCTTCAACTTTATCTTAACAGGTTATATGCACCTTTTCTTTACTTCTGACGACTTTGCGACATACCCTAATCGCCAAGTTGGGAGGACTTTTCCCTTGGGGCACTTTTCTTTCTAGACTTCGCGAATGCCGTTGGATCTTCTTCTTCTTTCATCTGATGGTTGTTGCTTAATCGCCAGATGATCGGGCATACCCTTAAATTATTTCCAGACACCACGACTGAAGGGAAACCACCTTAGTCTCGAAGTCGCTAAATCCACTTCTTCTTTCTGGCAGTCATGCGATCACTTTTGAATGACCACCCACCTTGTGACAGATGTTACTCAATCATTGGTTTTACTTGCTGCATAATGGAAAACTGAAGCATTTATCTTGCTCTGGCGACATCCCGATTGAGCATTACTGCAAACTTCAAATGGTTAGTCGCGTAGTCTGAGCTAAAATCTCTTAATCATTGTTCTATTCCGAGACCACGCGACTGAAGGAAAACTTAACTGTCAGCTTTGGCTTGATTTGGCGATAACGCGACATGAAGTAATCATGAAGTCTAAGAACATTTTCGTAACTGTTAAAAACTTTCCGCGATCACCCGACTGAGCATTGGGTCCCATCTTTTACAAAGCTTATAACATGAAGATCTTGCGACTACCCGACTGAAAGAAATCGCTAAGTCTCAGAATGCTGAAAGAATATTCTGAAGTTAAACGAGACTACGCGACACAAGAAAAAAGCAAAGTCGGGAAGACAAATGGAATATTCGGCTGGGGTAACACGACGAGGCAACTTAACTTAAAACACATGCCTTTAGTGAAATGAAAAATTAACTCTGAAACATAAGGCATGACATGGGGTTTAAATTCATCGTTTAACACTTGGAAATGACTAGGGTTTTTAGGGTTTTTGCAATTTGGTAAGGTTTAGACTTGAAAACCTGAAAACATGACATGGGTAAGGGCATGATGAATGAGATATAGCTGAATTGAGCACATCAGAACTCAGAGAGCAAGAGAAGGAACCAAGAGAACTAGCAAAAATAGGAAATACAACCAACACAATGAATCCAATCAAATTGCACATATAATTTTGAATACTTGGGCATTACCTAAATACTTAGTTAGTCACACCATATACCATATTTTTAACAGACCACTACCATTTTTTCATATTTATAGAAATTCATAAAAATTATTTAATTCATCCCTTGAAGGAAACCTAAGTTATGCATTACACATTCATAAGGAAATTATGAAGACAAATTCATCCGTCCATGAAATAAAAATTCATATTTTAAGAGAGAAAAGATGTAGGAGACAACATATGGTGATATTTACATTAATTCTTTCAAATGTGCAATATTCAATCCATCAAATGTAAGACTCCATGAAAATACTTGCAAAATTACTATATTATTACTACCCACCCTGTACAAAATATCATAAGTTTCAGAACCCTTTGTCCTTCAACCTTGAATTCCCTTTATAGAAATAGGGAGAAAAAACAAGCTCCAGGATGTGACACTTGTCAAAATTTGATTACATCCTTGGAAAATATACCAAAGGCATCTTTAGAATTTGAACATAAAAGATACTCCATTTGATTTATGATCCTACATAGGAAATAATGATGAATCAAAATGGAGGATGCATGCATAACCAAATGGGAACTGAGGTTGATGAGGTAGAGCCTGTAACTAAAAATAAGTACAACAAAAAAGGGAAGTTTGAAATAACTTCCAAGTTAGGAATGCATGCATGATGACCAATTGAATTAGCATCAAAATGATAGCCAGCCATCTCAAAGACCTGTGAATTTTGATTTGGAAAAATATTCATCATCAAAAAAAATAGTTTACTAAGTCATTCTTCTTATTTCGTTTCAAAGTCTACCTCTTCCACTTGGAAATAATTTTCATGCACACTATGCACTGTAAAACCCATGGACCAATTAAAATCTATAATGGAACTCACCTTGTTTGGAGATTTTTTGCATGTGTTTTCAATGATTCACCTAACATTTGTAATGAACATTGAAAAAGATAGATTTGTGGAGATCATCTCTTGTCTATAGCACTGTAATACAAAGGCTCAATAAGATAATATACATTTCCCATCTTCTGGACTGCTAGATCAACAACACCTTCATATTCTCCTTTCAACTCATTGAAAATTTTCAATTTAAAACTATCAGTCTGTAAAATATGGATTGTCCAATGTTGCAGTTCTTTGAATAGCCTCATATTTTCCTTCATAACTTTAATTTTTTCTTTCAAATAATTTATTTCATTCACAATAAAATCATAAATCTTGTACAAATTTTTTATTTTTTGAGGCATAGTGGGTGTATATTTAGTAGCAACCTTGAGATGATTAACTTCTTCTCCCAACAACCTCCAATTTTGAATCATTTCCTTAAGCTCCCCGATAAATTTTTCACACTGACTTGCAACCTCTGATATAATAAGAAAGAATTGTAGAAATCTTCCATTTTATCTAGAATAGCCTTCAAAAGGTAGGGAAGTGTGCCTCTTACTAGTGTCTTCACATTTTCTTTAGCCATCATCTTGGCTTTTCTAACTTCATCTTCTTTCTCCTTTAATTTATTTTTTGATTCTTTTAACTAATTCCTCAAAGCATTCAATTCTTCTAATAAAGAAGATGATTCACCCTATTGTATTATAATAAATTTTTGCCATCTCTTCAAGAAGTGTATTAAATTCCCTTTCCTGCAACTAAGTGACATCCCTAGTAATAATTTTTGCATGCATTGTGTGAGTGGTTGCCTCCAATGGATTAGTGTCTTTTAAGGTTCTTATGATTACTCCATACCCACCTCTCTCTACTACTCCAATGACTAATTGAGGTTTGTTTGTGTTGGGATCTTTAACACACTTAACCAATGCCTTTGGAGTTGGGTGATAACCAGTTCCACTAAGCCCTAAATCTTTCTCAAACTCAAATACAAAAAATGGGTTCTATTTTTGTCTTATTTGATCTAACAAGAATACTTCTTCCAGATTCCAAACTGGGACTGAAAGCATACCACTTTCCTTAACAATTTTTTTTGCCTCATCTAGATCAATGTGGCTTCAATCAATATCATCCAGGTTTGTGCTTTCTATAATTACTTTTGTTGGCCCTCTTACTTTTATCTAGAAGGCTTTAAATTCTTTCCTATTAATCAAACTATCATCAAAAATAAAAACTTGAGCACCCAGGGCTCTTTCATCTTCATAGTCCTCCAATGGAACTTGACCGTCTAGATTTAATCCATCCTATGGGTATTTATTTGATGGCCAATGTCTATGGGGGGATGCTAATGGGTTTTCCACCTCTTCCTCATTTATGATAAATTTAATCAAAGTACTTTTTTCTTCTTCAGTATCTCCTCCAACTTGAGATATCTCATAGGGCACCAATGGAGGACCTTGGGATGCACTTTCTACAAGTATATGTGGAGGAAAATTCTCACTATATTCCTCTACCATATTATCTTGTACTTCGTTTCTATCCTCCTCTATCTCAACATCAACCTTACCCTGATAGATGTTCTCAAAATTCTTCATCATCATGTCAATCCATTTTACCTCAATTTTCTCTTTATTATAGAAAACTTTAAAACAGGGATATCTTCTCCTCATCCCATCCTCAATCTACACAAGAATGGCTCACTTCTTCCTCCTCTAAGTGATAGCAACTAAAAAAACACAATTTATAATTACATCCTCATTATATTCAATCTCATGAGAATAGGGACCCTTGTTCAAATACCCATTCTTGAGCCACTCCATAAACTTAAAACCTTCAGGATCATAGTTCCTCTTATTTCCAAAACTAAAAGAGTACCTTGCAATGATATAATTATGTAATCTATCCAAACACTTGTATAAATTGGAAAATATATGACTACATGATTAAAATTTTTAGTCACGTGACTAAAACTAACTAAATTATACTATTTTTTTTGCAATTCACAAGTATAAATGACTAATTTGGTCATCAAGTAAATTCACAACTCAATAATTGGTCAGACAAATAAAAATGACTAAATAAATGAATATTACTCCTCTATTCTTTTTTATTTCTAATTTAGTCATAGTTCATAGAGCTTAAGCCCCCCCTCCCTCAAAGTCCAAAACCAATAAATTACATCCTAAAATTAGACATACCTATAAGAAAGCCCTATTTGGGTCTACAATTCTCAATAGATTGTGTACCCAACAATGTTGGTTAAAAAAGATAAGTCATTTTGACAGGTCAAATAATCACCTTATGAAGATGTTGTCAAATTTTCTTTGTGAGCTTTGGTGCATTATGATCTTTCTAACAATTGTCTTTTGGTAGAATTTCTTATTGATGATTTTTAATTTATAGTTTTTGTGATATTTTTCTCCCTCTGCTCTCTTATGTTATCTTTCATCTTGATGATGGATCATGGAGTGTGACCTAAAATGTTGGTGTAAAAATATTCAACACAATCTAATCCAAAAATTGCATCTTATTTACTATGTAGTTTTTGAGTCAAATGTATTTAGGTGAAGCATTGGGAAGGGTAGTTTTTGAGTCAAATTGTTTGCATTTAGGTTAAACGCACTTAGCTTGTCACCCCATTTGAAAAACCTTTAGCAAGTGTTGTGCCTTATGGACCATTCTTTATAGCTTTTATTTCCCCTTATACAATAATTCCTTTTGAAACATTGAATTACATTTAGTAATTACAATATGAAAAATAAATTATTTTAATTTCAATAACATATGTTTACAAAATTTTACTTTACCAAACTATTTTTAGTAACTAACTTTAATTACAATTTATTAATTTAATTATAATTAATTTCATATTGTATTTAATTAATTTATATAATTAAATAATCAATATATAATAATTAATTACAATTAACCTTCATAATGTTATTTTTGTTATGTAACTTCAATAAGTTTTTTTTAATAATTATAACCTTCACTATATAACATCAAATATAACATGATCTTATTGGTAATGAAACCTTAGAGAATTATCATATTGATAATGGAACCTTAGAGAATGATCGTATTGGTAATGGAACCTTACTATCTTCGAGATTCAAAGGCTTTGTTTCAACCATGTTTGGATCCCTATAATTGAATACATAGTTGATTTGAAGCCATCGTTCTTGATTGAGACCTTTGTTGCACAAACAAAATCATTTACTAATGACCTACCAATTGACCTCACACACTACATGAATGTATGCAAAAAAATATATTATTTTTTTCCAATAACCTTCCATACCTCTTTTGTATACCCATTGAACACCAAGGTGCAATTGCTAGTTATACATTAAAAGGTGCCTCCATTGTGATTGAAATTTATAAAATCTTGTGTAAAGGAAAAATTGTGGATTTTTTTTTATGTAAAGAGAAATTTTTGAGTTTTCACTTTATTAATTTTCTATCTCCAAGCCCTAAGGTCACACTTTGAACCTTCAATGGACACCAAAAGTAACAAATGTGCATAGAAAGAGAAAATTTCATGCGAGAACAATAGATTAGGGGTAAGAACAACAAGTTTCATGGAGAAATTTTGCACTTAATGGTCCTTGTGCCTATGTTTAGAAAAGAAACAGAAGTAACAAAGCATGAACAACGAGCTTCGTGCATTGAATAATAGATAATCAAGGAAAAAATAGTGAGAAAAACAACTTCTTTAAATAAAAGGAATATTTAATGGTGAGAACCGTGAATTTACAATCAAATGAGGTAAGGCTTCAAAGAAAGAAAGAAGTTTTCCTCTTTTTTAACGCATGATAGAAAGAAGTTTCTCATTTTCTTGATAAGATTCATTGTTAATTAGGGCCTTGTCTTTGTTTCATTAAAGTTTAACTTTTTTGATGAGAGGGCATCACTGTTTTAGAGGGTTTTCATGATTTTTTTTAAGGAAAGATGCATGCACCATTATAAAAGGCCATTTATTGTTATTAAAATGCATCACTGTTAATAAAGGTTCCCATTGTCTTTCCAAAGTCTTTTATCTCTTTAATTGAGGCTTGATATTTATAAAGAGGATTCTTACTATTTTAGGAAGTGATTTTTCATTGTTCTTAATGGGGATCTCATTGTTATCAAGGAGTATAAATATGAATGAAAGACTAGAATAGTGGTAAAAATAATGCATCACATTAGTGAGAAAAAGAATGTCACATTGGGCAAAGATCCAAGAAAAGAAGACAAGTAATGGAGAATGTTCCATGATAGTAGTGCACAATAAGAATTTAAAATAAAGAGTAGTAACTACATGTTAAAGGCAATGGTTAGAGGTTTTGGTAAATATGTGTCTTAGAGGATGTGCTAACATAGAAAGATATAGATGAGTGTGCTAAGGATATTAGTGGTGGAAAAATGTATAAGTAGTATCAATACATTGTGAAAATAGTCAAAGAAGTGTTATAATGGTGGCAATGTGAAAGGATCAATCATTATTATAACAGTTGGGATTTTCTTCCACCGGTCATATTTTTATTTTCTAATGTCTAGTTTTTAGCACTTCTCAACTCACAGGGTTATGCCTTACTTCTCACTATTTTACTAAAATTGTGGTTCTTTCATACACTATTTTTATTTCTCATGGACGATAAAATATCTCCCCAATTTTAGAATGATAATGTAAGTTAATTATGAAAAATTGGTAATAGTTACAACTTGCAAGGGCATTACTATTTGATATCCATGCTTTCCTGATTATAGTTCTTGGTATATACTTTCTTGGTAAGCAAATGAAATGTTATGTTTTATACTTTCTTTGGTTGTGTTTTGGTTGAGTTACATTGGCTATAACATCTATCACAGTATATTTGAATCTATTGAAAATTAGTCTACATTTTTTGAGATTGTTTGCTAGAAGGAATTTATAGTTGAATTTATAGTCTTTGAAATGTTGTTTTATCTTTGTACTCAATTATTTTTTTAAACAATTTTGTTAACAAGTTGTTTCTTATAGAGACTGGCCTAGGATTTCAAGGTACAAAGTCTCAGTGATGATTCAAACTCAAAAAGTTGAGATGATTCAACCTCTATACAAACCTTCAGAAAAAGATGGAAATGATTGATGTCGGCATGATCATGTTTTTCCCATTTGGGATATTAATCATTATCATCATTTTATGCTCAGCAAAATTTAATTTTTCTACATTGTTAATCATGTTTGTAATGTTCTTTGTTTTGCAATGTGATTGAAAAGTTATCATTGATATTAACCATGTCATTAATCTTGTTTTAATAGAGAGTTTCTGAAGGATTTTAAGAAAGAATGTGAATACAAGCCAAAACAAATGGTAAGTTTTAGGTATGGGTACTTTACTGCATTATAATTTTTAAATAATAGTTTGATTGAGTTGCATAGTTCCTTTGACAGTGAAATTCGTGTGGTGTCTCCCCACACATTCTCCTTTAATGGCTTCTTGAACTGTCTTTCTTTGTAGAAGTTGCACTAAAACCTTGAAGATAACGTATGTAACTTACATTTAAATGACAAAATCCCCATAGTAACATATATGTTTTTTTTTTCAAATAATGCATGAATAGCACAATAATGCAACAACATACTATGGTTGGTGGATTTTTATTGAAAACAAGCCTCCTTTCTATTATTTCCAATACAAACTTGTTGCTTTGAATATAAAAATTTTCCTTCTTACTCATTAAAACTGCAGTTATAACCTTTGAAACCCTTTTTTCTAAGACAAATCTATTTTTTATACGTAGAATTTATTGTTCTCATTTATTTTGACCTTCTATATACATGAAATCTATTTTTTCTCATGTCCTTATTTGGCTTCTCATTAAAAAATCTACCATTGCTTGCATCCTTTATAATTTCCTATCTATTTTGGTATTTTGTTGATCATAGTTTTCATTTGCTAATCTCTACACTCACTATCTTAATCATGAAATGAACATTTCAATTTTTTTACATTGAGAGTCAATGTTTCATGTAACATATATCTTCATTAATAATCATTGTTATTCTCCCTTCTACATGCTTATGTGACTTCTTATTGTCTCAAAGCCTTGGGTTTTGACCTTTGGAGTCACTACTAGAAACATCGATGAAGGTCATTATTTTCTTTTCTATAACAATCATTTATATCTCTATGCTTTCTCATCACAATGCCCTTCCTTTGTATCATGAAATTCATTAGATCCTTGAAATCATTAATTATTATTTTGTACAAAAGGTTACAAACCATCTTTTCTCTTTAAGATCTCCACATTAGCCTCGTGATAGCCATGATATCTTCGTTTTCTCTTTTCATTTGATCCCAATCATTCTTTTATCCTTTATTCACTATTTTGATGACTGTGCCATGTTCTTTTTTTATCGAGTATCATTGTGATCTCTATGTTTATGCATTTATTTGAGCCTTTCAAACCAATGTTACAAATGATGATCCTTTTAACATCTTTGCATAACTAAAATCAATGTATTTTGGCTTCCTTTTATTTTTATAATAGAATCTCTCATGCTTTGACATATCAATGTATTTTTTAGTCCAATTGCTCCTTCATGGTGAGCACTGACACTTATTTGGATGGATATCCCTTCACTATTTGACAATATGGCACTTCAAAATTAATTTCATCTAAAGATTATACTCTTTGTTGGTGTATGTGCTTCATTCCCTCTTCTTTGAACATTGATTAGATCTTTCCTCTGGTTTCTATGTTGGATTCATAATTCTTTTGAAAATACCTTTGTTATTCACCCATGACTACTATGAGACTACTCTTATTTCTGTATTTTCCATGAGATGATTGCTTTGTCTTATGGTATTGATGCTCACTATTTTTCCACCATCCTCATATACTCTTTAATGATTGTTGGGATAATAAAATCATTGTTTCCCTTGATATTATTGGTCTCTCACCACTATTTTCTACCTAAAAACCTCTGCTCTTTGTATGGACTATCCTTTAATTGTTAATGGTTCCTTTAACATTTTGTTCTCTTCAAATCAAATATTATTGTCTTAAAATGTTCCCTTTGATAGTGTAAACCTTTTTCTTGATACTATCCACTATCCCAAAACTTTGATGGTGCTACATTCTATAGATGCATCAAACCTTGCTAAGATATGACCTCTTGGATCTATTCCATTGTGCCTCTCACTATAGGTCAATGTTATTACACAACGGTGTTAATCTATTCTATCTAGATCATTTCCTCTATATAACATTCACACTTATGATTGTATATAAATGTGCTTAATCATTGGTAAAATAATGGTAAATACCCTTTAAAAAATCCAATTTATCCTATGGGATAACTAATGATCTTATGAGCTAAAGACTGTAATAAGTATAGTTATAGTGTTTATTCAATGCCTAAGGAAATCATGGTTTGTTGAGAAGTAGTGAACAAATAATTCAAGGTCAAGAAATAAAATCAAAACAATGTGAATAAGAAATAAGGATGGATAATTATGTGATAATGTTTTATAGATATAATAACAAAGACAGAATATTGATGTATATTCATGGAGACAATGCTCAATCATAGAATTGATAGTCATATGCATGTAACCAAGACTATGGTATGAACAACAAAAGTGGTGGTATGGTCATGAGCATTAATGACAAAGGTATGCAATGATCAAAGAAACAAAATCAATAAGGTTATACATAATGCTTCAATGCTCCCATTTTTGCAGACGAAGGGAGGATGCTCATAGAGGTTGTGGAATTTGGATTTACACCTGCCACATGCATTTTATTGAAGGTTTTTAATTCCTTTCCAACAAACCCATTTTGTTTATGTCCAACGATCATTGTAGTCCATAAGACCACATTTATTTGAGGCACTCTTTCAAATAGTTCATGTTCCTTGTCTATGCTTCCACACTTTGCATACATGTCTACCATGGCACTTGGGACTAAAACATCTGACAAAATTCATGTATCCATTATTCTTTGATGGATGTCCATGGTTGCATGCACATAAAACAAAAGAAAAGCTTAAAATGTCAAGATATGTTTCAGATCATTTCATTAATTCAAAATTTTTAGAGCATCTTTACAAAGTCCATTATGCCCATATCCTAAAATCACAGAATTCCTTGAGATGACATCTCTTTTAGGTATTTTGTCAAATAATTCACATGCCTTGTCTATGCTTCCACATTTTTCATACATGTCTGCAAGAGAATTTTCCAACTATAATATCTGACAAAAATACACCTTCCACTGTGATTATATGGATATCCATACCTTGTTCCAGAGATCCCATTTTGGAAAAAGGGGAGAGGATGTTGGCAAATGTGGTAGAATTTGGCTTTCCACCTCCCAATTGTATTTTCTTGAAATTGTCTAAAGCCTTTCTAACAAATCCATTTTGTGCATATCCTATAATCATGGCATTCCATGTGATCACATTTCTTTGAGGAATTCTATAAAGAATATTGCATGCCTTGTCTATGGTCCCACATTTTGCATACATATCAAATAGAGCAGTTGCAACTACAACATTTCAAAAAAAATTCCCCATTCTTTTCTTTGATGGATGTTTATGCCATGTTTCAAATCTCCCATTTTGGCATAGGCTATGAGGATGATGGAAAAGGTTGTGGAATTTGGTTCTACACATGCTAATTGCATTTCCTTGAAAGTTTCTGAGGCTTCATCAATAAATTTATTTTCTGCATATCCAATAATCATTGTATTCCATGTGATGACATCTCTATGTGGTATTTTTTTCAATGGTTCAAAAACAAATAATATCTTTATATATTAAGATAAACATTTCCTATACCATACTCTAAACTTTGGTAGATGTCTTGTGTAATACATGAAACATCTAACTATATTGCGTGTCTAGTAACTTGGTCACATTAAAGAGTATCAAATAGTTCTTGTGAGGAATATGCATATCATCTATAACATTTTATGCTACAGTATTGACCTTACATCCAAACCACCAAACATTTTTGAGGTAAATGGAAGTTGGCTTGGAATGATAGTGGAACAACATCTAGACCAAATAAAATAAGTTGAATAAGCTTTATAATATATTTTCTTAATTTTATAAATTTCTTGATTGAACCTCCCATGTTATCTAAATTTAAAAAAAATCCTCTCCTACACATATTTAGACATCTACACTTTTAGTTCATTTGGTTTCTCTTTAGCATTGTTTTAAAGCAAAAGGCAAATACTTGATATATATATATATATATATATATGCAAAAAAAAAAAATTCTACACTAGTTTAGCATTACCATGAAAGAGATCTCAACCTTATGTTAAACTTGAAAGCGTATATAGTAACAACCTATGAACTTCAATTTGTTGGAACCTATACTGATAATATTGTGTTTCCTCTGTGTTTCTCAACTATGCCAAATTTAGAGTTCTCTTCCACTACGAGATTAAAATTATTCAATTGCCATAGGTTCCTTCATGGTGTGATTGGTGACATAATATTGTTGGGCAGGGATTGAGGATGTGTGTTGTGTGTGCAATGAAATATTCTTTAATTATTGATCTCCTTCCTCTTCATTGGCATTAATGCTCCTCTAGTATCCCATATCATCTTGTATAGTTTGTTGATCTTTATGCAATTCTCAACAACCTATAGTATTGTGTTGACTAAGTAGTTAACTATGTTGATATGACTTGCTAAGACATGAGTACACCATATTCTAGGATGGTTTAAATTTTAGGCTATACATGTTGAAATTTCATCAAATGGTTTTTCATTGCTTGATTGGTTGGAAGAGCCTGCAAATGATTTCTTATAAGTGTCCCATGTCTCAATAATTAATTGAGGCTTTTAGAGGATATCACTTTTAGTTTCTATGTTTCAAGAGCATGTATGTTTCATAGTTGTAATTATATCATTGATGTTAATGTCTCCATGAGTGCCTAGTATGTTTTTGGGAATACACATGATTCCTCCTACTACATTTTCTAGTTTGAGTGTTGTTCTAGATTACTTGATCACCTTATAGGTCTTAAAACCATTGTGAAACCTTTCTCGGTGATTCTTTCAGCATTATATAGAAAAAAAAAATTTTGTTGATGGATTATTTAATTGTGGATACTATTATTGTTGGAAAGTAATCAATTTTTTGTAAATGTGATTCACTTTTTGGTTGTCATTTATGGAAACACATCTGGGTTTCAGATCGATTCTAGTAAAGATAACTTTTAATGATTCAGAAATCGACTAAGTATAGAAGCAGAGATACAGAAGTGTTTTGGATGTCGAAGATCGAGATCAATGATTTAGTGTAAGAGAGCTTGGAGGAAGATAGTATGGGGTATGTATGACCTCCACCTAAGATTGAATTGGTTTTAGTTAAATCTATAGTGAGTTAGAAGGAATTTAAGACAGACAGACTACAGTAGAACAATGATACAGGGAAGTTTGACAGTAGCAAAGATTGAGGGAGTACGAATTGGACTCTAGACAATCAGGGTTGTATTTTGGTTTTTGATAACCTCCACATTAACTATGCAAGAGCATAGACTATGCATTTGATATTTACTATATTAAATATATTTTATATTGAAGTTCGACTTTGTAATATCTTTAATATTCATATTGAGAGCCGACTTTGTAAAGTTATGAAATATATATGTAAGATCCTTTTGATAAAGATTGGTGTGAGTAAGTTGGACAATTGGATGAGTTGTTGATATAATAAAAAAGCAGAGAATGACAGAGATCATTGAAGAACTATAAAGGAACTATCTAAGCACCAGTGTTGCTTGTTTTTGTTCATGACTAAGAACACTTTGTAACCTAGATTATCTTGTAAGAGTTGTAAGCTCAGTTGGCCCCTAACAGGGTGTTGTGAACCTCTTGTTGGAAATACAAGATGGGAAAGAAAGATACTGAGAGGGAGGGTGAATCAGATCTTATAACTTTTATCACTTAAAACAAACTTATCCACAATAATACCATAAATATAATTGATCTATCAACTAGTAGCATCCATAACATAAAATAAATAACTCAAGACACAGAATTTGGTAACCCAGAAACCAAATAAGGTAAAACTAGGGTGGGGATGGCACCCACAAAAATCTTCACTACTGTAGCAATAAATTATGCCTATTAAGGGTACAAAATTTGATCACAACTTGTGATCTACCTGATTAAAGGTCTACCCAGTTAAGAGCTACATATCATTACAATCTACCTTGTAAAAGGATTTAAACTTACAACAAAGTAAGCACTCAACTAAGAGATTTAGAAAGGTATGATAGAACCACTCTGTTAAGAGATTGCACCTGATACACTTGTTAGAATGTATCAAGATCTGATCCTTCAATATGCACTCAGATGCTGATGTTGAAGCTCCTCTTTTCAATACCTTCTCTGATCTAATAATCTGATATAACTTTACTCTGCTGCTCACTGCTCTATTTCTCTACTAGATCTATGCTTCTTAACTCAAAATAACCCTTTGCATATACCTTACAGATTTGTCATTGAGATCTAGATCAATGATCAAGATCAAATACTTACGCCGCTTGGGCATTCTAATTTTATGATTGGCTCCATGCCACGTATTGGATCAAATGATTTAATGTGTAATTAACTCCATTGAAAACATTAAATACTCAAACAAGTCGACCCAAAATAGTTTACCTTCAATTTTGTACCATTCCTGACATGTATGACAAAACTGTCTTGCTTGGCACATGAAGACTGGTGCTCGGCATGGACTGATCAATTTCAATCATCTTTTGTGTAACTTGGCAACTACTATCTGCTCAGTAATGACTACTTCTCAGCCTATACTAGATAGCTTGGTGGTAGTGATGACTGACTAACCTGCCTAGATAAATGACTAAGTGTGGGACACTAATGATCAACAATCTCCCCCTTTGATATTAGTGGCAAAAACACTTATTATTTCTTTATATCCATAAAAATTTGCTAAGTACACAACATACTCCCCCTAAGATTATACCTTAGACTTCATAAAATATTTACATAGTGTACATGCCAAAAAAAAAATTATGCCTGTTGTTGCACATCTTTTTCTATTCCCCCTGTTTTTGTCACTGATAGTTGTAGGGGTTAAGTTATATTTATCCAAAAATGGCTTATGAAGCTGTAATATCAATGCAAACATTGTATCCCAACTATCCTTAACAAAATTCATAACCTGTAACTTAATTTCTAGCTTGGCAGATAGACTTACCAAACTATCTGCAATAGAGAGATGAGAATCTCTCTTGACTAATTCACATGCAGCTACAAGTTCTTTCTAAATAACCTCCAGATGAGGTATCAAGTTTGTCTAAATCTTTATTAATTTGGCCCTTATTCGACCATCTTCAGCCATAAGCTTGGCTAACCTCCTTTGTGCATGATTCAACCTATCAAAATGTATGGAGCTAGAGCTAGCATCCATGCTCAATGAGATCGTTGTTGACTTTAAATCTAATTTCAAATTCTCAATAAGGTGTCGATTATCATTTGTAAAGAATTTTACATCACATAACCTTTTGTACAAAGAATAAACATTATTTGAAACTTCCTCAAGAATGTCAATAAGAGAAGAAAGTTCAACCTGTTTGGTAGCAATCTCTTCTGATATCTTCTCCAAGACTTTGTTCTCAAATTTTCTCTCAGACCATTTCAACAACTTTGCATTTGCCTCAATGTTTTCATCATTAACTCTCTAAACAATGTGAACTAATTGTTCCAGAATTGGTGCTTGCTGATTTTTATCTTCCATGTCAAAAGCTTTAAAAATATATCCTTTATATCATGTAGAACTTGCTTCTGCTTATGTTCCCTCTTCATTTCCTCTTGTCTCTTCTTCCTATTTAATATGTCTTGAAGAGTCTGAATCTACTCATATGACAAGTTCTCTGGATCCCATTTAGGAATCACAATAACCTCATCCAATGTGACATTTAAGCTTGGTGACTTCTTCTTGTTTAGCTTCTTCTTCTTGAGCTCTGGTGAGCTGATACTTGGCTCAGGTTCTTCAATATCCTTTCCTTTGTCAGTATTAATTTCAATTGCAGTTTTCAACTGAGTCAAAATTACCTGCTGATTAGGTATACTCCCAATTTTAGGTTCAGTTGGAGTAGATGATACATAGTGTGGTAGATCCACCAACACTTGTACAGCCTGTTGTTCTGTAGGCTTATTTGAAATTTCTTCCATCTTATCTCCACTATCTAAGAATATTTGCACAACCTCTAAAATAGGTGGATTATCATTTGTTACCTCTTTTTCTTCTTCTTTCTCTTTTTCGGCCTCAGTTGCATGAATAGGCGATTGCATACCTATGTCTTCCAGCTCATTCTGATCCTCAGCTTCCACATTACTGTTATCTTCAATTGTAGTGACAATGGGACTGTCCATTGTCAGATCTACATTTTGCACTTTGACTATTTTCTCTTCCAGTTCCATTTCACTCTTTGCATGATTAGTAGAAATTTGTTCTGAGGTTCCTTCACCTTTCTTATCTTCCTTCTTAGTCAATAGCCCAAAAGTCTCCTTCCATATTTTAGTGCTCTGTTGGACTACACCTTCAATATCATTTTTTAGAATTGCATAGGCTCTTTGTTTTGGAATAAACTTCCTTTTATATTGTTCAATTAATTTTCCTATTTGCTTCTTGGTTAATCCAGGAATGACCTTAGCTAACGTCCCTTCCCTTGTCTGTCTTTCAGTCATCAATGCATATTGCCACTTTTGTGATAAAATATCATAAATTTCTATGGGGACAAGGTCTCCTATCTCTACAGGTGTCATCTTGAATGTACCCATCATATCTAATAGTGCTTCTTGAATCTTATGTTTGTCTACTATGCTTTGCTTCTCATACTTAATAAATCTGAGTCTTGCTAATCCAACAATACTTCTAATGTTCTTGCATACGTCATCAATGTTCATCAGTGGTTTATGTGATGTTGTAGGTATGTTGCTGGGTTCATATGTATCTATCTTCTCCTTGTTAGGAATAATATTCCACAAGACAACTAAGAGGGGGGGTGAATCAGTTGTGATATATATTTTTAAACTTTATACTTTATAAACCAAATCTGCAAATGTAAATGATAACACAGTAATAGACAACACCAAAACACAATATTTGTTGTCAAGGAAACCCTATTAAAGGTAAAACCCTGGTGGGAATTAACACCCACAAATAATGTACTGAGAGTATGGTATCCCTGTTAAAAGATATTAGCCCTGTTAGGAACTTGTTACAACATTACAGTACACAGTCCCTGTTAGGAGACAGACCCTATTAGGAGTCAAAGGAAATAGTAGGATCACTTCCAAGGCACACTACCCAAAGAAGGTTAAAGCCACCCTCAAGGATTTATAATCCACACAAGTGTATAAAGAAAATACACAATCAGAGAATTGTCTACCAGCAACTATCTTTGCTTGATTAGTTCCCATGAAGTATCAACTCTACTTGCATCCAGCAATCAAAAAGCTTTACAAATTTCACACATTACTTCTCTTCTTTTCTCTATCACACTTCTCCACAAGAATATATCTTCCATATATACCCTTACACAATAGCTTATTAGGTCAAACAATTAAGCTTTCTTAATACATAATTAATTAGGTCAGCCAATTAAGGCTTTCTATCATACAAATAATTACATAGCCCCTTGCTAAGATACACACAGTATCTAAGACAAGTATATAACATTTAAAATTCATTACATATACTTCCAAATCCGTAATTCATGCTCACAATTAATTCCACACGCTACATGTCAGAAGTCGGCCAGGAAATAGGTCTTCTCTAGAGTACACGCCACAGTTGATGTCATCAGTCTTCAATCAAAAATAAAAAACAATCCATTAATCTAACATATGTCAGCTATCCATCAATAAGCTTGCAAGTTCTGAAATATCTCCATCAGAAAGATATACCCGAAACACAGAGACCTACTCTGTCCAGAATCACAGTTGCAGTCCAGAGAACCAGTCTTCACCAAATGAACTGTAAAATCCACAGAATGTAACACAAATTCAAGTGGCCTTAGGAGTAAGTTCAGGACACATCCTTCTACATAAATCCAACTTTGATCCTTCTGAATCATTTGTAAAGTGTTTGTACACTCGTTCCAGTTAAGTATTCAGTCAGTCTTCTCCAGAGAAGTATATATTGACATCAGTGACAAAACATGAATATCAACAGCATGGTCAGTAACCAAAATTGATATCATCCAACAATATCCCCCTTTGGCATTGATGGAAACATATGGTAAAATCCATATGCATCAACCCAAAAGTACTCTCTCTCAATACAATCTTCTCAATATCCTCAACATAAATTTCCCAAAATAGTAGGGATTTTCTCATAGATTCCTTCCCCCTTTGGCAGCAATGGAAAATGGTGCCATAGTTCACCTATAGTCTCCTGTAAGATGTATCTTTTTCAAATCTTCATGTCCAATCAACTAGGTGCAAGATCCCCTAAATGTACTCCAGTATTTTCTACGATCACTCCCCCTAAGGAGTAGATCCATACATCAAGTCCAAAGAATGATATGGCTCTGAGATCCACTAGACTGATGCACATCTACATCATTTAGTTTTCACTGGGAGGGGCCATCACCCCAAGCATGCCTATGAGATATTCAAAAGAATCTTTTGGCAAAGGTTTCGTAAATATATCTACTATCTATTCCTTTGTGCTAATATACTCTAGTTTGATCTCTCTGTCTACTACCTTCTCCCATAAGAAATGATACTTGATGGAAATGTGTTTAGTCTTTGAATCCATTATAGGATTCTTTGACATATTCACTATGCTAGTGTTATCATAATGGATAACCACTGGTTCTTTGAAAATTATTCTGATGTCCTTCAACATTTGTATCATCCAAACAACTTGTGTATAGTTTATTGCAGCAGCAACATACTCTGACTTGGCAGTCGATTGAGAAATACAATTCTTCTTCTTGCTCAACCAAGAAACCAACCTTTTTCCAAGGAAAAATGCTTTTTCACTTGTGCTCTTCCTATCATCCACATTACCTACCCAATTAGCATCAATAAAAGCCTGCAATGTAAAATCATCAGATTTTTCATACTATAATCCATACTCTATTGTTCCTTTTAGATATTTGAAAATTCTTTTCACAACAACAAAATGTGTCTCTTTAGGATCTGCCTGATATCTAGCCACAATTCCAACTACATTGGTAATATCTGGTCTAGTGTGTGTCAAATATTGTAGACCTCCAATCATTGACATGTACTTAGTCTGCCCAACACTTTGAGTCTCATCACTTTTAGTTAGTTTGTTCCCTGTTACCATGGGTGTACCAACAGGTTTACAATCTTCCATTCCAAATTTCTTCAACATTTCCTTAAGGTACTTGGTCTGAGATATAAATATGCCATTTTTACTCTGATTAATTTGCAAACCAAGAAAAACTTTTATCTCACCAATCATTGACATCTCAAACTCATTCTCCATTTCTTTAGTAAACTTCTTACTCATTTTATCATTTCCTCCAAAAATTATATCATCAACAAAAACTTTTATAATTAAGATTCCATCTTCATCTATTCTTAAATACAAATTACTATCTGCATTACCTTCTCTGATCTAAATTTTGTTTAATGTGTACATAGCAGTGCTAACTGCTTCTGTCCAATGAACATGTGATACATTTCCTTCCAGCAACATAGTCCTAGCAGCATCTAATATAGTTATGTTTCTTCGCTTCGCTATCCCATTCTATTGTGGAGTTCAGAGCTGAAGTATGTCTATGTATTCCATTTTCTTCACAATATGTATAAAGCAGTTCTGATGTAAAATCTCCTCCTCTGTCAGATCTCAAACATTTCATCTTTAAACCAGATTCATTCTCAACTTTTTCCTTGAATATTTTGAATTTGTCAAATGCCTCAGATTTCTCTCTCAAATATGTAACCCACATCATTCTAGAAAATTCATCAACAAAAAGTATAAAATACCTTTCACCATAGTATGATCTTGTTCTTGTAGGGCCACATAGATCTGTATGCACCAGATCCAACTTCCCTTTTATTGAATATGCTTTTCTCTTGAAGGTGCTTCTAGTCTGTTCCCCAATAACACATTCTCTACACATAGTGTTAGATGGCTTAACAATTTTAGGTATATCTCTTACTGATTTTGTCATACTTGCCTTCACAGTGTTATCAAAATTAACATGACAAAATATTATGTGCCATAACCAACTGTCATCAACCTTTGCAATAAAACAAGAAGCTTCAGATGTGTTTAGTTTAAATAAATTACCTTTGGATTTAGTACAAGATGCTATCAAGTCTCCTATTTTTCTCTTGATAGTACACTTTCCATTTATGAAGTTTAGTTGATAACCCTTATCCACTAGCTGTCCAACACTCAACAAATTGTGCTTAAGTCCATCAACAAGTAATACATTGTTAGTGTTAGTCTTTCCATCCAAAGAAATAGATCCAACTCCAATAATAATTTTAGGAGTATTGTCACCAAATCGGACAACACCACCATCATGTTTCTTCAAACTCACAAAGTTATTTTTATCTCTAGTCATGTGATGTAAACAACCACTATCTATGACCTATTTAGATTTATTTTCAACTCGAGATACTAATGTTTTTTCCTCATGCATAGGTTCATCATCCTTAATAGAAATGAATCCAATTTCATCAAAGTTATCATCCTCATCATCAGATATTCCTTCACTAGCATAATAACATTCCTTATCCTTTGAGAACTTAGACTTGAAAAACTTAGGTTTGTGCTTTGAAATTCTTGTAGGACATCTAGATTCAAAATGACCGATTTTATTACATGAAAAACATTTCAAAGGTAATTTTCCTTCAAACTTACCCTTACCTCTCTTTTCTCTTCTAGAAAAAAGTGCAACAATTTCATCTATCTTTCTTTCTTCTTCCTATATATGTTCCCATTCATCAACATAGGCTCCAAGTTCTTCTTTTAGATCACTACTACTTGTGCTTGCATTTCTAGATAAAGTCTTCTTGTTATTGTGCACGGTTGCCTTGAATGTTGACTCTACTTTAGGTAAAGTGTCTCCCAATTCTATGGCCTCAAATGTAGTTAGTTTTCCAATCAACATCTCTCTAGTGAAGTTCGGTGTCAAAGGTATGATCTCCTCTATAGCCTGAACCTTGGTTTTGTATGTAGATGTCAAAGATCTCAGTATCTTTGCAATTACTTCTTCTTCACTGTAAGTTCCTCCAGAGTTCCTAATACCAGTCACAACCTCATTAATTATTTGTGCATATGCTTTGAAGTTCTCATCTTCTCTCATCTTTAATGATTCCATCTTTGTCTTCCAGTTTTGTAACTTTGCTTGCTTTGTAAATTTGTCTCCAACATATAGTGCTTCCAGTCTTGTCCAGATTTCATGTGCAGAATCCAAGTCCTTTACTTCAGTGAATTCTCCTTCTGATAGAGCATTGATTAAAGATTCCATTACAACCATATTACATGAAAATAACTTCTTCTGATCTTCAGAAGCCTTCTCTAATTCATCCTTAGTCGCTAACTTTTATTTCTTCTTTGTGATCATCCAGTAGTCAAGTCCTAGACACATCAAATGTGTTCTCATCTTGTTATGCCAACTGTCAAAGTTTTCAGGATCAAACTTCAGACTATCCTTCCTGTAGTAAGTCATCTTCAGGGTCACCTCAAGCTGTTAAACTTTCTCTCTAAGGACCAGTAGCTCTGATACCAATTGTTAGGAATAATAGTCCACAAGACAACTAAGAGGGGGGTGAATCAGTTGTGATATAGATTTTTAAACTTTATACTTTATAAACCAAATCTACAAATGTAAATGGTAACACAGTAATAGACAACACCAAAACACAATATTTGTTGTCAAGGAAACCCTGTTAAAGGTAAAACCCCGATGGGAATTAACACCCACAAATAATGTACTGAGAGTATAGTATCCATGTTAAAAGATATTAGCCCTGTTAGGAGCTTGTTACAACATTACAGTACACAGTCCCTGTTAGGAGATAGACCCTATTAGGAGTCAAAGGAAATAGTAGGCTCACTGCCAAGGCACACTACCCAAAGAAAGTTAAAGCCACCCTCAAGGATTTACAATCCATACAAGTGTATAAAGAAAATACACTATTAGAGAAGTTTCTGCTAGCAACTGTCTTTTCTTGATTAGTTCCAATGAAGTATCAACTTTTCTTGCATCCAACAGTCAACAAGCTTCATAGCTTTCACACATTCCTTCTCTTCTTTTCTCTATCACACTTCTCTACAAGAATATATCTTCCATATATACCCTTACACAATAGCTTATTAGGTCAGCCAATTAAGCTTTCCTAATACATAATTAATTAGGTTGGTCAATTAGGCTTTCCATCATACAAATAATTACATAGCCCCCTACTAAGATACACACAGTATCTAAGATAAGTATACAACATTTAAAATTCATTACATATACTTCCAGATCTGCAAATCATGCTCAGAACTAATTCCATGCGCTACATGTATGAAGTCGGCCAGGAAATAGGTCTTCTCCAGAGTACACGCCACAGCTGGCATCATCAATCTTCAATCAACAATAGAACACAACCCATTACTCTAACATATATCAGTTTTCCATCAGTAAGCTTGCAAGTTCTGAAATATTTCCATCAGAAAGATATACCCGAAACACAGAGACCTGCTCTGTCTAGAATCACAGTTGCAGTCCAGAGAACCAATCTTCACCAAATGAACTGTAACATCCATAGAATATAACATAAATTCAAGCAGCCTTAGGAGTAAGTTCAAGACACATCATTTTACATAAATCCAACTTTGATCCTTCTGAATCATCCATACAGTGTTCATACACTTGTTCTAGTTAAGTAGTCAGTTTGTCTTCTCCATAGAAGTATATGTTGACATCAGTGACAAAACATGAATATCAACAACATGTTCAGTAACCAAAATTGATATCATCCAACACTCCTCATCATATTCTTCCTCCAAGATTAGTTTTCTCCTTATTCTATTCTCAAGTTGGCTTGGCACAACCTTTGTTTCAACTTGTTTTCTTTTTCCTGAGCTGCTCTCTCCAGCATTCTTCTTTGTATATAATTTTGTTGTCTCAACAAGAGATGAAACATTTGATGCCCTAGTCCTAGGCCGGTTAGCAATAGGAGGGGTAGCCTTATATTTAGCTTGGCTTGATTTAGTTTCCTTGGAAACTACTAGCTACTTTCCTTTAGCTTTCACAGTGATATCTTCTTTAGATTCACTCTCCTCATCTTCACTAGACATATCCTCTCCATGTCCTGTTGATAAACCCAAAGGTGCATCCTCTATTTCTTCATCACTCTCTATTCCAACCATATATTCAAATCTTTTACAATCTTTTCCTTTTCCTCTCCATAGTGCCAGCCTTCAAATCCATAGAGATTTTGGACTTAGCTTCCTCATAATTCCCAAAACGTCTAGTTGATCCATCAATCTCCTCTGCTAGTAGAGTTGTTATAGCTGCATATGTCTCATCAATATTTACTTCATAAGGTAATGGCCTTAGCCATGATACCATTAGTACTACTTCCTAAACATAGGTAAAATATGTATCCAATAGGAAACAAATATCCTCATAGTGTTTCTCAACTAGTGATATGGGAATTCTTCTTCTCAATCTCATCTTTTTCATAAATTCAACAAAATATGTTCCCATCACATTGTTAAAATTACCACCTAATTTCTCAATAAGCACATTGATCTTCTATGTAATTGGTCAGTCTGTCTTCCACACAATATCTCCAAAAGTAGGAAATGTATTCTGTATATAGAAGAATATACAAACTAACAAAGAACCGAACTTACATATTGAGTTCTTTGCCTTTCGAATTGAAGAAAGGTTCTCGGCTAGCTGTGTCAACTCAAGTTTGGAAAGGTTATAAGTATGGTCCTTCTACACAATCTTCCAAGCTTGGTCAACTGCAATACATGGGACACTGTCTAGTCAGTTTGATTGATAAAACTTGTGAGAAATAACCCTGACTGCAAAATCAATCTCCAAATCCTTGATTGTTGAGATTGTCATTCCTCTTTTATTCTAGACAACTCCAGTGTATTCTTCTATATTATCCTTACTCTGACATCTTATGGTTCTCTTCCCATTAATAGTTGGATATCCAGTTACCCTGTGGATGATTTCCTTTGTAATCCTAACTGGTCTATTATCCAGCCATATGTTCATGTCATGTACATGGCTAAGGACAATCTTGTTCCATTCCATTTTGAAATCCCTCAGGAAATCTAGGGCACAATTTAACCCTCTCTTGGCTAGATTTTTATGCTCATCTCTTAGGGCTCCGTCTACACATAATTTATTGTAGGATTCCCTTAACTCATGATCTCTAATTTCTCTAACTTTGCACATATAACATGACCTAACATCATGAATCATAAGTACCTTGGGTGGAATCAAGGATAGGGCTCTAGTTAGATCACCCTAGATGGTGCTTTCAGGAACTGCCCTGAAATTAGGAGGCACACATGTGTCACTCCTTACCAATTGAACTTTTCTCAACTCCTTCTCCATATTCTTAGCTATTGTGGAAGAACTTGTAGCCATGATTTCCTAAAATAGGGTTTCAAAGACGATGAATAGAGTACCTCGGTAGATATCAAAATTTGCACTATTCACTCAAGATTGCCAATGGCACACTGTAGGAATCTTCGAAAAATATTTTTTGAAATCAAGTTCACAAATGCTCAATCACTCTATGAAATTCTCAATTGCATGGTGAGAATGAAAATTAATGGCTCTTTCCTTTATATAAATTTCAACGGTCAAAATTAGGTTAGCATTAAATGTTCTTTCCGTTGAGTGAGTGCCATACAACTATCGTTGGCTGACTCAGAAAACTCGCCTATCTCTCAGTCACAACCCATACTCAGTCATCATACAAAACTTACTCGGTCAACCATACCAGCTCGACATACACTAGATAACTCGGTCTTAGTGCACAATAAGACTGTTGCTCGGCACCTATAGTGCATATTGAATTTTCATGGTACATGTCTTAGAATGTGTTTTGATGCATCTTTAGATATGCAAATATGGACTTTTTCATTTTTATATGTTAGGAACTGATGAAAGATGTAAAAAATAAATATAGTTCCTCACATACCTCATTTTCTTAGTTGGTGATGGTGTGATCACATGTTCCATTAGATTGGGTGACCTCGGTTGTAGTAGCTTCACTGCTACTCAGTTCTTCTTTAATTATCCATGTATGGTTCATCTATGCTCTAATATTCTCAAGAGTAGGAGCAGGTACCCTTGTTTTTCAATCTCTCTTAGTATGACCAATTTTTATACAATTATAAAAAACTAGGCTTCCATTCATCCAACTCTTAGATTTTCCTCTGAAATGTGTCTTTATGCAGTTTTCTGGAACATGTCCATGCTCACCACAGTAATGACAGCTATGCCATGTATTGTAATCCCAATTATAAGTGTTGTCTTTCCTAGGTGCTTTTGCTTGTGTCTTTGATGTCCATTGTTGTTTATCATTAGATCTACAATCTTGTGCTCTATGTCCAAATTTATGATAGTTGTAACAATACCCATTGAATCTAGGTGTGGGAGGTGCATTTCTTGCCTTTTTCTAACATTCATGTGCCTGATGTCCAAACTTCTTACAATTAAAGCAATAACCATTGAACTTAGGTTTTGGATTGGACTTACCATACATGCATCACTAGATGTTTGTTGTGTGTCCTAGTTTTCTATAGTGGTAGCATACAGGCATGTTGTTTTTTGTCTTTGCATTCCTCCTTTCACCAGTCTTAGATGATTCTCCTTTCTCAGAATATGTCTATTGTTCGGTATGACCTAGTCCAGAAGAGTCCTTAGATCTTCTTGATGCTTCCATCAAATTTTCAAAATAATTCAAAACTTCATTTATTTTGTTCAATCTTTCATTAAGTTCTTTCTCAGATCTCAATTCATCTTTCAATTGACTATTCTCAGATATTAGATTCACAATTTCCATGTCTTTCCTGTTGATTTCTTGATTCATAAGTAGCAGTTGATTTTCCATGTCAAGTTGATTGTCTGTCAACATTTGTACATCATGTGTCCTTTCATCAAGTCTGATAGTCATCATTCTTTTGTCTTCTTCAGCCATAGTTTTGTCATCTTCATCTTTCTTCTTTTGTTCCACTACTTCACATAGTCTTACTGTTTGCATTTCTTGTTCTCTTTTTAGGTTTCTGACTTCTTCACACAATATATTGTTCCTTTCCAGTAGATCTGAAATTTCTACATCCCTCTCAGTAGAGTTTCCATTCTAAAATAGATTTGCAGTGTCTTCTTCCTGATAATGAGTGTCATTCATTTGTTTGGCTAAATCTTTCCTTGTTTGCAGGGAATTCTTTGATTCCGATCTTGCTATCTCAAGCTAATGTAATGCTAGTTGAATATCAATCTTTTGATTCTCAATGACTATACCCAATTTGTAAACCTCCATCTCAAGATCTGTATTCTCAAGCTGATTAAAACCTTTTATAGGAGAACTGTGCTCTGATACCAATTGTTGGAAATACAAGATGGGAAAGAAAGATACTAAGAGGGGGGTGAATTAGATCTTATAACTTTTATCACTTAAAAAAAATGATCCACAACCATACCATAAATATAATTGATCTATCAACTAGTAGCATCCATAACATAAAATAAATAACTCAAGACACAGAATTTGGTAACCCAGAAACACAATAAGGTAAAAATGGGGTGGGGATGGCACCCATAAAAATCTTCACTACTACAACAATAAAGTATGCCTAATAAGGCTACAAAATTTGATCACAACTTGTGATCTACCTAATTAAAGGTTTGCCCAGTTAAGAGCTACAGATCATTACAATTTACCTTGTAAAAGGATTTAAACTTACAACAAAGTAAGCACTCAGCTATGAGATTTAGAAAGGTCTACTAGAACTACTCTGTTAAGAGATTTCACCTGATACACTTGTTAGAATGTCTCAAGATCTGATCATTTGATATGCACTCAGATGTTTATGATGGATCTCCTCTTTTCAATACCTTCTCTAATCTAATAATGTGATATAACTTTACTCTGCTACTCACTGCTCTATTTCTCTACTAGATCTATGCTTCTTAACTCAAAATAACCCTTCACATATCTCTCATGTATGTACTCACACCTTAAAAAATTACGGTAAGAAGCAATCTTATTTACCTTACAGATCTGGCATTGAGATCTAGATCAGCAATCAAGACCATACTTATGCTGCTTGGGCATTCCAATTTTCTGATTGGCTCCATGCCACATATTGGATCAAATGATTTAATGTGTAATTAACTCTATTGAAAACATTAAATACTCAAACAAGTCAGCCCAAAAAATTTACCTTCAATTTTGTGTCATTCCTGACATGTATGATAAAACTGTCTTGCTCGGCACATGAAGAATCTAGCGATCGGCATGGACTAATCAATTTCACTCATCTTCTATGTAACTCAGCAACTATTATCTGCTCGGCAATGACTACTTCTTAGCCTATACTTGATAGCTCTGTCGCAGTGATGACCGACTAACCTTCCTAGATAAATGACTAAGTGTGGGACACTAATAATAATAAAAACTTAGAGATCAACACCTCTAACAGGGTTGTAATTCCTTTAACAAGGAAATGTGCTATGTAATATTCAGCTCCTAACAGGCCTAGGTCTTCTAACAGGGACATTATACTTTATTAAATGCTTGTGGGTACCATCCCCACTGGGTTTTTCCCTTGGCTAGGGTTTCCTCAAAAACAAAATATGGTGTTATGAGTACTGTGTCATTTGCTTATGTTATTTTCTTTACTACAAGTTTATGGTTAATACTTAAATGGCTGAAGAATTTAATTAAGTGCTATAATAATAATTCACCTCCCCTCTCAGTATTATCCAATCCTAACAATTGGTATCAAAGCATTTGGCCCTTGGAGAGAAATTCTAACAACTTGAGGGAGATCAGAATGGATTTGGACAGTTTGCAAGAAAACTTTGATGCTACACTTGAAGACCTTGATAAAGCAACAGCAGAATATGGAGAGTTGAGATTCAACATGTGAAGAGCTGAGAATTTTATAAAGAAACTCAAAGATCAACTTGAGCTTTCTAGAAATCAAAGACAAGATCTTATGGTTCAGATAAAAGAGGATTCAGATGAAGACAGTTCAGATCAGGTGAAGCAACTAAAAGAAGAGAATGAAACTCTAAAACTTGAAAATAAGACTATGGCTAAAGAAATATAGGTATAGAAGGATGCTAAGAAGAAAGTTGAAGAAGCTTTAAATAGTGCATTAGATCAAATGAAGAATGAGGCTGACATCTACAAGAACAAGTATCTGGAAATGGAAAAATACAATCAGATTATAAAAGGTGAACTTGTTGAAGCAAAGAAACACATTGAGAAACTTCACACCAGCAGTGATTTGATTGATGAACAAAGAGACAAACAAAAACCTAAAGGTGATATGACTGGTATTGGCTTCACTGAAGCTGAATGTTCAAAGAATCAGGAAGAAAAATCAAATGAGAATATTGATGCTGAGAGCATATCAAACCCTTTAGAGGTAGATTCTTTGGCTGCAACAGATTTGGACACATGAAGAGAGACTGCAGAGGTAATGCCCCTTTTAGAACTTTTTCTGGCTATTGTTTTCACTATAATGGATATGGGCACAAGAAAGTAGAATGCAAAAAACCTAATCAATCAGGATATAGACAAGACAATGGAAGAGAATCGACAGTGAAACCCACATGCTACAAATGTAATAACATTGGACACATTGTGAAGTACTGTAAGCTGCAAGTTAATCAAGAGAGAAGACCTCCTATATGTTAAAAATGCAATAATCTAGGACATATAGAAAAATTTTGCAGGTATAATGGATCAGACAACAGAAGAGTACCACCTCCTATGAATTCACAAAAGAATGCAAATAATACTGGCAAGAGTGTTGCAGATTTTAAGAATGATTTTGAAAGTTGTTTTAAGAAAGTAGAAGATAGAAATAGTGGTAGGATATGGAAGAAAAAAGAAACAAGTGAGACATCAGCTTAGGGAGAGTTGGTAGAGGCTACTGGATCTTTGCCTGATGGTAGCAAAATAGAATCGACCTAATTGGTTGATCATGGTCTTAGGGGGAGCACTAGATACAGACATTAGAATATATCCTGCCCTAAAATTCATGGATTAAGCTTGAGCAAGCTTGGGTATAAGCTTGGCCAACATCATGAAATATACATCTAAGAGTGCAACATCAGCCGACACATATATTTTGTTTGTGAGATCTAACAGCCGACTGGACAGTTTTAAGTAAAAGTGAAATTCATGACTTAAACTTGTATAAAGCACCATTTGATGAACTATCTCTTTACCATTTGATGAAGAGAAAGCTAAGGAGATCAGAGATTAGAGAAATTTAGACTATTCTACATTGGCCACACATGATCGATTGAAGGATAAACTCAAAATTCAGCGGAAGAAATGTATTTTAATCATCTAGCTATGGATGCACCTATTATTTTCGATGTTACAGATTGACCTAAGTATAAATTTAAGAAAAATCCATTCAAGTCATGTGAAGAGGATCCAGAGGGAGCATTTTCCCAAACCCTGTATGGCATATTACACGTAGAATATATTAGGGCTTACATACATTATAAGTATGATATATTGGGAATTGATGAGATATCAACTGAGATGGAGGATATGACTAATAATAGAATCATGAAAGAATACAAACACATTGGTCAGTTAAGTATAATGAAAATTATGGAATTATGCAAATTTGATGAAGATGAATGGTTTAAGATACTATTAAGTAGGGTTCATGATCAGTTTATTTGGATAGGTGATCAACCTGTGAAGATTTGTAGTGACCTAATCAATGAAATTACTGGACTAGACAACACCAGAGTCATTCCTATTGTGGAGAAACATGTAAAGAAAGAAGTTGAAACCCTAACTCATTTCAAATGGGACAGATGGGCAATGACAATGAATGACATTTTTCAGTAAGATGTGAGATTGATCGCTATGATAATTGGGTACAAGTTGTACTACAGTAGTAGACCTAACTCAGTATCTACTGGGGTAATCATGATGGCATGGAGAATGGTGAAGGAGAATGTAAAATATAATCTATGTGAGGTTCTGGAACAACAATTCCTTGAGAATGTGAATCTAGTAAAGAAGGAAAAAACTAAGACCTTCAGATTTGGTTCATTTTTTATGCATATGTTTATTCATATTGAGCACAAATTTCTTGGCTTACATCCTAGTGGTTGGAAATCTGGGCTACCTACTGGTATTCTAATTTCACAGAGCTACAAGAGACCGAATGTTACTTGGGTTGATGGAGAATTGTTCTCTATGATCAAGATCCTACAGAGACAAATGAAAAGTACATACAAGATACATGAAGACATTGTTGAAAAATACAAAGACACAATCTATTTTATGGTTGAAACTGATTGTGTATGTTTTGAAGCAGTCATACCTAGAAAGAAATGGTGTTATCCCATGGGTTATGAAGTAAGTTTTGAAGTACTTACCATGCAAGTAGAACATGTCCTTGCATAAAAAATTGATACAACAAAGGAAAGATGGTGAACATATGAGGAAAAGTTAGCAAAGGTGAGAGAAGAATAGACCAGAGGACTGAGGATGACAAAGATTGAGAATCTTGTACATGAATGTAGTATAAAAGGTGGGTTGACAGAAGAAGAACTAAAAGATGTCAAATATTAGATGATAGAAAGATCTCTTGGACCAGCAAGTGGAAGTACTACAGCCCCTCCCACTCCTGAGGTAGTTATGGTAGATAGTCCACCTCCTCCACAACAGCAAATAGCACAAGTAGAGAACATTACTCCTAGAGTAGCTAGATCAAGCATGCAAACATCACCTAGAGAGCAGAGCACAATAGGAGAAGAGAAGAAAGAAGAAAAAAACATATGGAAACCTGACCTAAAGATGTTAGAGAAGAGATCATTAGAACAAGATAAATTGGTCACAATTGATAAATACTTTAACAGGTATGAAGACGCAGACAAGCTTAATATTGAAGACATTGTGATTGAACACTTACTTACGTTCAAGAAGACACTTTTAGAAATTGAAGGAAGTATACCTATAGACTTATATGGGAGATTGGAGATAAGAAAACATGTATCATAGATTGAAGATGATACAATCAGGAACCAAGAAATTGATAACATGTTGTCTATGATATCAGTACAAGAAAGGGATAGAATATACAAAGAAATAAAACCTCTATTAAGGACCAAGGTGAGATTATTGAAAATCATGGAGAGGAAGTATGATGAAGTCACTGAGGAAACTTAGAAGGCACTAGAGAAGATATTGGTAAATACTACTTCTAACAAGCCCTCACCTCCTAAGACCACTTCGCCCACACAATTGGGAATGGGTGAAAGATAAAAATCAACAGAGACAACTGCTGAGAAGAGCAAAGTAGATCCACCACCAGATTTCTATGTTTCTGGTGTAACAGTAACTCTTGACACCTCTCAAGATGAAAAGGACCCTTTTGTAGGGATTATGGACACCTCTATTGCAGTTGAGGCTGAACACAAAGAGGAATAAGAATAGAAGAAGGAAGAAGAAAAGAAGATAGATCAATAAGAGGATGAAAAGAAAGAGGTAAACACATCATCCATTTCATTGTCGGAAAGCAGTGATGTAAATGTTGACAACATGGATGAAGTTCAATTAGTAAAATTGGCATTTACTGCTTTAAACAAAGCCAAGGAAGGACCAGAATAGAAAGGAGATAAAAAGGCCAAAGTAATTACATGAGCAATTGATACTGTAAACAAATTTCTTCCAGTACCTATTGTTTTTCAGAACAAAGATGACATTGAAAATCTAAGAATTACACTTGATGAATTTGATGGGCACTATGAGAATTTATTGAAGATTGTAGAGGAGAAGGCAGAGAAGACATACTCAGAGAAGAAGTTGATAGCAGTTTGCAAGTCTATCACATGGGACTTAGGCAGTGTGAAAACTTGCTTGATAAATGCAAGGAGCTGCATTGGACATGGGAGAAAATTGTTTAGTTATTGCATGAATCCAATAAGGCATGTTCAGAATGTAGAAGACATTATTGCCAAAGAGAGGGAAACTTGGAACAGTATGATGGACGGTTGTGACAAATAAGTCACAATAATTTTGGCTAAACTCGGTATATTAGATAGTGAGAAAGGGAGAGTATTGACAAGATTTAATTTGCTGAAGAGCTTTATCACTCCTAAGCTATCCATACTTGAGGTTCATCTCTCAGACTTGGAGAAAGTAACAGATTCACTAAATAAATCTATGCCCATAGACTTGAAAGAAGCTGAGACCACATCATTTTCACTGAATGGCTTAATTCACATTAGCCAAATATTGTTCAAAACATGGAATTCAGAAGTGAAGATCTTTGAAGATTCCTTTCAGGATATTCTGAAACTGGTGAGCAAGCATTAAAACCTATTATTTAATATGCACCTTTGTCATTTTTGTCAAAGGGGAAGAAGAGAAGAAAAAAATAGATATATATAATAAATAAATAATTATATAGGAGAAGAAAATAAATGAGAAAACAAAAGAAAAGGAAGATTATAGAGGAAACAGATTTGTTGGAACACTTATTCATTTTTTTGTTTAAGTGTTGCCATCAATGCCAAAGGGAGAGATTTTTGGAAAGTAATCAATTTTGTGTAAATGTGATTCACTTTTTGGTTGTCATTTATGGAAACACATCTGGGTTTCAGATCGATTCCAGTAAAGATAAGTTTTAATGATTCAGAAATTGACTAAGTATAGAAGCAGAGATACAGAAGTGTTTTGGATGTCAAAGATCAAGATCAATGATTTAGGGAAAGAGAGATTAGAGGAAGATAGTATGGGGTATTTATGACCTCCACCTAAGATAAATTTGGTTTTGGTTAAATCTACGATGAGTTAGAAGGAATTGAAGATAGACAAACTGCAACAGAACATCGATACAGGGCAGTTTGACAGTAGCGAAGACTGAGGGAGTATGACTTGGACTCCAAACAATCAAGGTTGTATTTTGGTTGTTGATAACCTCCACATTGACTATGCAAGAGCACCGACTATACATTTGATATTTATTATATTAAATGTATTTTGTATTGAAGGTTGACTTTGTAATATCTGTAATATTCATATTGAGAGCTGACTTTGTAAAGTTGTGAGATATATATGTAAGATCCTTTTGATAAAGATTGGTGAGAGTAAGTTGGATAGTTGGATGAGTTCTTGAGTGAATAGCAGAGTAGATAATGATAGAGATCATTGGAGAACTATAAAGGAACTATCTAAGCACAAGTGTTGCTTATTTTTGTTCATGACTAAGAACACTTTGTAACCTGAATTATCTTGTAAGATCTATAAGCTCAGTTGGCCCCTAACAGGGTGTTATGAACATCTAACATGGTTGTAATTCCTTTAGCAAGGAAATGTGCTATGTAATATTCAGTTCCTAACAGGGCTAGGTCTCCTAACATGGACATTATACTTTACTACATGCTTGTGGGTACCACCCCCACCGGGGTTTTCCCTTGGCCAGGGTTTCCTCGAAAACAAAATATGGTGTTATGAGTACTGTGTCATTTTCTTATGTTCTTTTCTTTACTACAAGTTTATGGTTAATACTTAAATGGTTGAAGAATTTAATTAAGTTCTATAATACTGATTCACTGCCCCCCCCTCTCAGTATTATGAAATCCTAACAATTATATCTCTATGTTTCTGCATTTGGATTTTATAGGTGTGTATATGAAAATAATGCCTTCATAAAATTAGTATTGTTACTTATCAATTCAACTTTGAAATCTACAAATTAAGCTAATTGAATTGAAATGAACAATGAGTATCTCATGGCTCTCTATCTAGGAAAGAAAATAGTATGCTCTTAGCTTTGAACATCCATTAATGATGGTCCTAGTAATGATAAATTGAAGCTATTTGATGTGATTATGCCCTATTTAGCTCAAATAATCTTAAATGCTTCAATATTGATCAATTTCTATAATGAAAATGCTATGAACTCAAGATAAAAATTCCTATAGTGATGATTCTTTGTGTGTTCTCTTATTTTATCTCAAAATGGCTAAGCTATTTAAAGGATTTCCCAAGGGTAGGGGTAGATTTGATTTAACCTTGATTAGGGTTGGGTTGAGTTGATTGTCTAAAAGGTTAAGACAATTTAAATGTTGGTTTCAAATAGGGAGACAAAATAAGTGGTCAAGATGCAATTCCAAGATATGTGATGGAGAATCAATTTGGGCTTGATCCATGTGAGCTCAATCCTTAATCCTCATTTGTTGATTTTGATTTTCCCATGTGATGGGTGAGGAATGAAAGGAATTAATTTATTTAATTTATCCATGTGCACCCTTGAATGGGTTGGAATCAATTTGATTTAACTATATAATTAATTGATTAATATCAATTGTATATTTAATTGATCTTTTTTATTTAATTAATCCAATAGCTTTGATAATTCAAATAATTCATGATTTTTCTTGATTTTCTCACTTCATTATCTGTTTGATTTTACTTGACCAAATTTAGGTGTCTACAAATGCCCCTCTTTGAATCGATGTGCGAAGCACATTGGTTGAAAGAATGTATCATGTTTGATTAACTTATCTGATATTGATGACTGATTTGTTGAAAAATATGATGTGATGTCCTGATGTGAAAATAGCCTGATTGATATGCTCCATTGATGATGATTTTGAATTTTTACTGCCCCAGATTTGATTAATGTTTGATGCAGATTTGATTGATGATAGGATGTTGCCCCTGATGATGAAAAAACACTCTGATATGAATCCTTGATTTCAATCCTTGATGTGGATATGATGCCTCCTCGGGAAATGAATCAAAATGATTTGGATGATTTGGTTGAGTTTGGGAAATTTTGATTTGTTTCTAGATAAAATCAATTTGAAAATGCCTCGGTCATGAGAGAA
Organism: Thuja plicata; assembly: GCA_018584345.1. NCBI lineage: Eukaryota > Viridiplantae > Streptophyta > Pinopsida > Cupressales > Cupressaceae > Thuja > Thuja plicata. The sequence goes on along the minus strand of MU226956.1, from coordinate 3,670,023 downwards.
TTTGATTATTGATAAAATGTTATTGATGTTTCAAAGATGTTGATGATGTTTGGATATCACTTGATGTCAATCAAAATCACTTGGTTGATGTTGTATTGATGTTAATTTGATAGGATAGGTAGGTTTATAAATTGATTTGATAAATTGATAATTTTCTCTCAAGATCTAGACAAATGAACAAATCGATGTGCTCAAGATGGGAAAATGGATGATCAGATAAATGATTGGCAATAAATGATCAATTGGATGATTTAACTAATTGATATTTGTTTTGATTGCAAAAATAGGTTTCCTCTAGAACATTAATGGTGGGAGGATTATAAATATGGTCACTTGATATGATTTAGGTGCAAATATAGGTATAGGTGATGTACAAAGTTAGGTTCCCCTAGATGATCATATGGTTAGGTTTCTCCTAGGTGAGTAGATGCATAGTGATGATATCCTTGATGTAACATTGATCATTTGATGGATAAGACATTTGATAATGTAATCATGATTACCATCCACCCCCTTTGGGAAAATCCCATAGCTACTACAATGCAAAACTAATCTAGATGAATGAAACTAACTGTCATTTTTGAAAAGAATGCATGGAATTATTTTTCATCATCGAGATTTTTTGTACATCTAGCACGTACAACCACCACTGGTGAGTTTGATAAACCATGATGATATGAATACTTCTATCGTTGGATTTCAAAAATGAAGCCAGTACAACTCTCACTAGTTCAAACATGGGAGTATGAATACCGCTTTCATCGGATTCAATGTTGCAAGTTGATGTTGGCATTAAGATATGGAAGACCTAAATAACCAAGGTATTATTTTGCATAACTAGACAGAGATTGAATCCCTTCCATATGCAAAATTTCCTCGATGACTCTTTGATGGTCATGTCCTTGGACAAAGTTGCATACTTCAATGAATTAATCTTAAAATAGTTACACAGAAATCAAGAAAAGATGTCATGCTTTCATCATTGAAAATCTAGTTGAAACATCATGGATTAACTAGAGAGACTTGACACAGGGGAAAAGGATGGCAAAGAGGTGAAGGAGACCATGGGACTTGGTACATGCACAAGGGCTAGTACAAGGAATCCGAGTCCAAAGGAGGATAAAGAAACAAAAGACCTCAAGAATTATGTTAATCAAATGTAGATTAGGCACAGGACATTGTGGATGACATGTAGCTGTCCTTTTTTGGGCCTATCTTTTTTTTCTGTCCCTGTTATTTTTTGAAGATCTATGGGACTTTTTTAGTTAGGCTGTTAGTTGGCTAGACTTTTTGGCTTTCCTTTCTTGGTGCTACGGAACAGTTGTTGTTGAACTTTTTTGAATATTTTTAATACTTTGTTTAAAGGTTTTGGGTCCTTGTAAAACCTGTTTTTACATAATCAAAACTAGAGAGACATGACTCAAGAAAATTCAATACCTTGAGAATCAAAAAATTTAGTGCTATTGTTGTATCCATATTTTAAATAGAACTTCATCCATTTTGATCTTGTAAATTTTTAATCCTGATAATAATAAGTCAATGAAGGTCAAGGATTATGTTTGTGTCAAGATCAAATGTGAATTGATCAATGATGTAAATCAAAGGTTCGTGTGTCTATTTGTTTTGGTTGGATGTCTTGATTCATGTGAATTGGTACCTACCTTGTTGAAATCTGTTGATTTTGGATATAATTGCCCCCAGTTGGATAGGAAAATGTTGGTCTTGGGAAAGATTTACAAAGTATGACAGAAGCTCAGTACATGCAAGATGCAACTCAGAGACTTTAAGATTTTGGATTTTTAAAGAATTTTGGATTTTTTTTGGATTTTTTAAAAAAAATTATTCTTTTGGATCTTTTTAAAATTTTGGATTTTTTGAAGATCACTATTTCTCAAGAAAGATAAAATTCATTTTCCCCCAATGTCTAGCAAGGTGTAGGACATGACGAATTGATTTTTAAGTTGATGGATCATAAACGGATAGGTCATGATGGATGAATGGAGTGAATGTGACTTGTAGGATCATCTCCTTAAGATTACCCAAGCTAAGGAAGAAGGATATAACCATGTGAAGCGTGTTTTGGATAAGAAATGAAATCCAATGATGCAGTGCTAGATAGCATATGGGATAACAACCCCATATCATGAAAGTGGGTGGTCCAAAAGAGTGGACATGTCAAGAATTTTTTGACAGCTTGTTTTGCATTTTATGTCCTTCATTTAGATCAAGACCAAAGAGACAATTTGGATATGATGTGGATAGGATATCATAATCAAGATAAAGGGGTTATGGAGGTTATGAGGGGATGGTTTGGGATTATTGCAAGACTACTTAGGAATAATGAAGGTGGATTTGGGATAAGCAAGATCATGATAGGGTAGCATGGATCCAACAAGTGAATAAGTTGATGGAAAGGATGATGGATGTCCACATACCTGATGCTCATGAATATGTTCAACCTTGTCAAGATAAAAGGTGAAATGATGAACATGGGTGCAAGTAGGATAAATGGAAGGATATGGAAGATGGAGGATAGTATGGATGAAACTTTCCCCCAAGTGTAGAGTGCAATAGGGAGGAATTACGCATGACGCCCATTTGCCAGGTTTTCATCATGGTACTTGTTCAAGGTGGCACAAGAAGTGGTTTTCACCATAGGACAAATTTATTTCTCTTTACTTTTCTACGAAGGTGCCTGTTTACCAGGTTTTCACCAAGGCACTCTTTATTTCTTTTTTTCAATTTTTTTTTTGTTTTTTTTGTTTTTTTTGTTTTTTTTTGTATTTTTTCAATATTTCTCCAACATTTGGATCTTTGGACAATGCTCTTTTGAAATATATACTATAATAAAACATTTTTATGGCTAGGATGCTCAAATATATCGATAAGGTGATGACAAAGGATATATATGAAGGATAAAGGTAGATGGTTGTTAAGGTTTTATGCCATATATTGGAGAAGATGGATGGAAGGATGGAAAGTAGGTATTGGATAATGGATAGGATGATAAGAAGAAGGTATGTTGTGGATGGAAATGTTGGCAAGATCAACTTTGAAACACACTTTGAAGGGTGGTGCAATGATGAAGGAACAATGCATGAAGGAGGTGAGGGTACATCTAAGATAGTGGATTTTGGGATATAAGAACCCAAAGTAGACTCTAAACATGGAAAATGTCTAGAAGGAGATGAAGTGGAAGCCTTTGGAAGCTTGATTGTAAACTTTGAATTTTATTTTGTGTGAAAATTCTTTCAAAAGTGACTTAGGAAACCACATAGTCTTTGATTTTTCTTTCTTTTGTGATGATTTTGAATGCATTTCTTCAATGAGGGATTTAGGAACCCACATTTTCTTTTGATTTTTATTTGTGGTCTCTTTGATATTTCCTTTTTATTTTCATTCACATGTCGATTAGATGGGACATGGTGATATTTATACATATGTGGATTCTTGGATTTCTGGTTTTTATGTTGCACATCCAAATTTCTTCCAAAAGACTTGGTAGTTGAGGGTGAAGAGAAATAATATGGAGGGTTCATATGGATTTATGTTTGGACATTCTTCAAGTATGTGTCCTTTCATTGATCTTGATACATGGTAGGGTAAGTGAATGGAGAGCTAGAGATGGTAGGCATGGTTGATGGAGGAATAGAGGGACCCAATATGGATGGAAGGGATGAAGACTTTAGCTTTGTGATGTAGGAATCCAAAATGGATTTGGAGGATGGTGAAGGCTGATGCTTCCATTTGAATGGAGGGAGATAATGTGTGAAAGGGATTTCAACATCTTTGGAGTGAGCTTCATTTTCGAGGTTCTCATCTTTAAGATTTATCTCTAAACCAATAGGTTCATGAGTAGCTTTTATAGGACCAACTTTGATAGGATCAGCTGAGGTTTGAAGGGACTTATTATCATGCAAGGGATTTGGAAGAATGATGGTTTCTTGAGGTGAATATGGAGGAGTATGAAAAGGATTTATTGGGACACTTTGATCTTGATAAGGATCTTTGGATGGTGTAGAGAGGGTATTTTTCTCTTGATTTTCAATATGTTCATTGGAAATGGTGGAAGGTACATCTTGATCTTGCTTGGGAAGTGTATGGGATATAGGGCTTGGAGGGATACTTTGTACTTGACCTGGAAGGGTATCATCTTGGAAGAAATGAAAGGGTGCAAGGAGATCATCATTGGATTCTATGGATATGAGACCTTGGTCAAATATTGTATAGGATTGGATAGTATATTGATCTTGATTTTTGCTAAGACTTGTTTATGCATACTTGGAATTACATTCTTGATATGGATCCACTACTAAGGACAAGGTAGGATTTTGAATATGCATGGGGGATTCTTGAAGAGATGATGAAGGATCATTTTGAATAGGTTTTATAGGCATTGAAGCACATAAAATCTTGGGGTCTAAGATATTTGAAGCATGGAAGAAAATTGCAGCAAGATGTAAATTAGCTTGGATTTCTTTTAAAGGAAGTCCTTGATGGTAAACATAGTTAACATGGAAAGTATCATCCTTAGGCTTACTATTTGATTAAGATGGTGTATCCAAGTGTGAATCTTTAGGAGATGGAGGAATGGTGGAAAAAATAGAGGTTGCATGTGGACCATTACTAGACATAGGTTGATGGTTTAAATCTTGCTTGAGAGCAGTATCTTGTTCTTCATTAGATGAATCATTAGGATTTTGTACTTTAATTATGTCACCATCAATGAGATCTTGAATTTTATGCTTCAACTCCATGAAATCTGAAGTTTCATGTTCATTATGCCTATGATATGCACAATAGTTGCTCAAGAATACAAAACCACATGAAGTGATTTGAGGCAACATGATGAGATTATTTTCAAGGAGTTCTTCCAAAATTGATTCGTAAGATTGTCCCAAAGGAGTAAATGATCTATCCAATGGATATTTACATTCACTTGATTTCACCAAAAATATTGGAGCTTCAAGTTCATGATGATCTAATTGTTGGAATTATATTGGAATGATGTACTGAGAGGGGAGGGGTGAATCAGTACCTCTAAAAATTTTCTTGGTTAGCCCATTAACCCTTAATCATAAGTTTGTAAATTATATTATCTATCTGTTCATCTTTCTTTATGTATATGAAATCATATCATAATTTCTTTAATATGTAACCATAAAAGAAACATTCATGAAAATAGATAACACATGACACAAGATATGATATCGCAGAAAACTCATGTTAGGAAGTAAAAACTATGGTGGGGATTGTTACCCACAAGACTTCCCTATCTGTAGATAAGAAGGGGTCGGTTAAGGCTTACAATTTGTCACTTTTGATGACCTACCATTTTAGGAGTATTACAGTGGAGACCTGTTAAGATCTACTTCATTTGAAGCTTTAGCAACAATGTTAAGTGTGCACTCTGTTAAGAGATTTGTAAACAACAGTTAAGTCCACCTTCTACAAAAGGATTTTAGATGTGATGCACTTGTTAGAATGAAACTACACAAGTCTTTGATCTGATGATGTATGAAATCTCTAATTTTTTATAACAGATCCAATAAAGCTTCCTATGTATGAGTAATCATCCTTCCATGATTGAATAATACCTTTGTCTGCTCGTCGGTAGCCTCTGTGTGTTCTTGACAACTGATATGATCTGTTTCTGAACTTTG
>MU226956.1:3635147-3657207 GCA_018584345.1 Thuja plicata | reverse complement strand
GCAACACTGTTAAGTGTGCACTCTGTTAAGAGATTTGTAAAGAACGGTTAAGTCCACCTTCTACAAAAGGATTTTAGATGTGATGCACTTGTTAGAATGCAACTACATAAGTCTTTGATCTGATAATGTATGCAATCTCTAATTGCTGATAACAGATCCAATAAATCTTCCTATGTATGAGTAATCATCCTTCCATGATTGAATAATACCTTTGTCTACTTGTCGGTAGCGTCTGTGTGTTCTTGACAACTGATATGATATGTTTCTGGAATTTGCATGAATTTTGCCTTCTTCTCCTTAGATGCTCATCGTGTCTATCAAAAACAATGAATTCATAACTCACAATTGATTTGAACATCTATTTATACTAGATTTTATCTCTATTCTTGATTCACACTTCTCAAGTTAACTCTAGATCCAAGGTTTACAACTTGACCTTGATCTTTGGTTAGATATGTTTTAGATCCATTAGGATGCTTTAAAACATTTACATAAAGCTTGCTTGACCCTCAAGTTATGATTTAAAACAAATTAAAACTCTAAAAATAGAATTACATTGCTTTATCTGACGTGTAAAACTCAGATCCACTATTTGCGGGTTCTCTAACTGACTGTCGGTTCTGACGGTTGGTTTTTTTTGTCATCGGTGTTCCTTTCTTGAATTGGTTGTCAGTTATTCCTTTTCTATTCCATTGGTTTTTTCTCAAAACTGTGTCGTCGGTGATGATCTCAATGTTATGTTATTGACTCGTCGGTGATGTCCTATTCACTTTGTCGGTGCAACACTTGTCAGTGTTTGTCAGTCAATTCCATACTTAGCATTTTCACGTGACCTTTGTGTTCTTTTGGGTATGCTCATTTTTTTCCAATAATTCTTGTAGTCCGCTGATAATGCTTTTACCGATGATCTCTATCAATGTTTTTCACTAAGTGTACTAATGGAAAAATTAATGTCATCACTAATTTGCAGCTGGTGTATGATCGATAGACAAAAATATTAATAGAATATGATGTAACTTCCTCTCCCTTCTCTTGATCAAAAATAGGATGGTCATGAAATTGTTCTTCTTGATCAAAGATGGTTTTTTTGTGCTTAGATGCCTCTTTATTTGACGAAAAGGGAGGTATGGATGGCTCATGATTATAGAGAAATGGAAGAAGTGATCTTAATGAGAAAATGTTAGATGATGTATCCTTTTCTTTTTCCTCATCCTTCTTTAAGGTTAATGTGTCATAGTTATGAGGAATCTTAACTCCTAATCAAGCTAAGTTTAAGAAATATGTTTCTTTATCCCTTTCCAAAAGTTTTTTCATGACTTCAAGGAACATGGGATCTTTGGATGCCTCCTCAAAATCCTCTTCAGTTGCTTCTTCATTTTGATGCCTATGGTGATTTTGATCTTGATTTTCCTTATTATGATTTTGATCTTGATCATAATTATTATTTTTCTCCACCATAGTACTAAATTGTTCTTCAAATATATTCATGATATGATCTCTTTTCTCTTATTCAAATGATTGATTTTTCCTTTGAATATTTCTTGACACCCTGAATTATATGGGATTTGATCTATCTAATGCACTAGACAAGAAGGACTCTAAAAAGGGTATCCAAATATGATTTTGAAATTTTCCAAAAAACCCAGGAGATACCCACTATTTGAGTGTCTCGGTTTGTACGCGTTACTTCAGAGATAGTACATGCTGATTAACCTGTGTTTACGGGCTTACTAGAAAGATAGAATGCGTTGGTTGATTGTTCAGGTGTGCTACTTAGTAACTGGTACACATCAAAAAATGTTTGTAAGCATCACTTAAGTATTTACAGATGGTAAAAGTATGTTTACACACACCAATTTGTTGTTTAAAAGTGTTATAGAAATGTTGGTACGTGTTAAAAGACCCCTGAAATATGTGTGTCACTGTTTTGATCCTCATTTTGATTGATTTTTTTTAAATTTTAAAGTGTGATCAAATCTAGATGAATGTTTCTTTTTTGCAATATAGATCATCAACCACAACACACACAACAAATCCTTGTTTTAACCCATAAATCTAACAGAAAGTGTATGGTTTTGATCGTTTCCACGGGTCTTTAACAAGAAAATATTCCAAGCAAGATACCTATAGACAAATTTGGCTTGTAAACATGGCTCTATAAGGTAGTCAACTAAATTACTTGGGTATTTTAATATTTCTTCCACACAAAAAGATCAAATGAATCATATAAGGGCTATGTAGTTCTGATTAAGTAAAAATAGGTTTTACAAGGACCCGAAACCTTTACAAAAAACCAAAGTATACAGCAGGTTTTACAAGGACCTGCAACCTAGTATAAAAGATACACAGTTTAAAAGCATAAACAGCTAAGCCAAAGCATCAAAATAGAAAAGAACAGCAAAACAGCAATTCGAACATAAAAATGTCCCAAAGTAACAACAGGAGATAGCAGGGACAGCAAAAAACCCAGCCAAGAACGCAAAGAGAACAATTACATATCTTTAACCATCTCCTCAGCTTCGAGGATCATTAGTTGCATGTTATTAGCCAAAGTTTTCAGCTCCTCTATTTCTTTGTCCTCCTTAGGGCTCTTTTTATTCGCACTGGCTCTGGTACGCGATCCCGGTCATGTCTTCTCCACAATGCTGTTGTCTTTTTCCTTATTGATAATTTCCAGTTTATCCATGAGGATTTGAGCATGACCACAGTAGGCTTTCAAACTTATGAGACATTGTTCCCCAATTTTCTTGACAGATGTCTCCAGTCTTTTAACTTTTTTATGAAAACTCTTAATATCATCATCCCTGTTGTCTTTTTCCATCTTTTCTTTAATTTGATTTATTTTTTTTTCCATTATTTCCACCTTGTTGGCATACTCAGCCTGAGCTTCCGAATTGCCGACAACATCTCTCATTTCCTTCAAGCATTCAGCCACTGGTTTGTCCCCTATCCCCATTCTATTAAGAATTTTCATATCCTCCTGAGTTTTCTCAATTTGATTTTTTAAAATAACCTGATCACTATACATGTTTTTAATCAGACTAGAAAAATCATCAATAATCCCTTTATTGTTATTCTTAGCCGGATCACATTTTTCCATATTTTCATGATTTTCCATGAACCCAGAATCCCCATCTTTATTCTGGTCCATAAAATCGTCCTCCTTCTGAGTGTCAGCTTCTTGCTCCTTCATTTTAATCACTGTGTCTTCTTTTTCGTTATCTCTATTGTCTTTTTCCTTCATCTTCCTTTTATCAGGGGTTTTATCTTCCTCATCAGAAGTAAGAACAATTCTTTTCCTACTTGTGTTAACATTTCCATGGGTCTCTTTCCCCTCAACTCTCTTCCTTTTTTTACCCTCCTTTTTTATTGTTTCGTTCTCTGTCTCAGTTTCAGAATCCTCCATCTAGGAATTCCTCTATTTTTTCTTTTTATTAACCACCCCCATATCAATCTCAGTCTCCGATTCAGCATTCTGATTTTTCTTCTAGGTTTTAACTTTACCCTTTTGTTTTATACTTTCTATCTCCCAATCCTCATCACTTTCCTCTGTTTCCGACCCTTCATGACTTTTTTTCTTCTTCTTTTTAGGATTACCCCTTTTCTTGTTTTTTGGGGTCGAGAATCCTTTTGCCTCTCCTTCACTTTCCGTATTTTCTTCAAACATGTTGTCTTCCTCCTCCCCTTCTTTTTCCTCTGTATCCTTAATTTTCTTATTCTCCATAGACCTAGCCAATTTTTTAGCTTTCATCACCTCATAGACAAGCATCATGAGTCCCTGGTGTGAAGCATGGTCCCCCTTGGGATCTTTCTGATAACTTGTGATGGTTGCATCTAACGAGCTAAGCAGATAATAAGGTAAACTAATTTTCACCTTATGTCTAAAATGATTTAACAGCATGAAATGATTCCCTGTCGCTCTAGTGAACCTACCATCCAGAGTTATAAGGGCTATGTAGTTGCGATACACGATTTAGGCTATTAACCCTACAAGTCCAGGTATTTGATATTTTCACCATACAAGTTTTTAAACTTAATGAGGTTTTTTTTTGAAGTGGGTGGAATAGATTGGCTTAATTTTAATTCCCACTTTGGTTCATTCCCTCTCACCATCCTCAAAAAGGAAAATCTTGTGAGGCGGGCCCACTAAAGATCTATCATGTTCATTTTAGAGAAAGAAAATGAATATGAATAGATAGGTTTAGGAGTTTGATTCACCTAAAAGGTGAAGATAATATCCCTACTAATTCCAAACTCAATAGAAAAAAATTCATTTACCACCTCTTAATCTAAGGGATTTGAAGTGTGTATGGCTTTTTGATTCACTCAAAGAGTGCAGAGCATATACCTAGCACTTATCTTACACAAACAAGGAGGTTAAAATTTATTGTTTGTTTCAATTATTAGATTCTTCTCATCTCAAAGGTTGCATATGAATTCTTTAATTTGTGACTTGAAGTTCCTTTTCTAATTAGGCTAGATTATAACTTTGACTTGCCATAATCTAAGCAATGCAAGCAGATTTTAGATCTTACATTTTTTAAGCTAGCTAGGCTAGATGCTTTTTTTTATTGTTTTTTTTCTTTTCAATTTCACTCACCTAGTGACGATCGTTCCATCTCCTTTGCATCCTCTTCTAAAAAAGAAAGTCTAGCACAACTCAAGAAAAATGAGGATAAAATCAAATTGAAAGAAATTGCTCAAGTTAGTTGAAAAATAAATATGAAATAAGGACAATTAGATAGGAGCATCAAAAGAAGAAGTATCTTATTCAAAATGAGGCATGTTGAAGAATCCTTGATACAAACTAACAATTCTCCAATACTTATGCATACTCTCTTTTTCTAAGAACTTTTGATAACAATTTTTAGCCAATTTCACCTCATTCCACCTTTTGATTGGTCTTCTTTCTTCCACCTTCATGTAGTAGCCTAATTTACACACCTTAATGTGGATTAACATCTGCAAAATAGCAAAGATTTTTCATTAATTCACTAGTTTTTTAATATTCTACAAATTTTTAAACACATTACTACGCGCTATTTCATTTATTGTAAGCGCTGCTTCATTTATTGTAAGTGCTACTTCATTTATTGTGAGTGTTACTTCATTGAATATAAGCGCTATCTGATTGTCGTGAGTGCTACTTCATTTATTGTAAGCACTACTTCATTGATTGCAAGCGCTATTTCATTATTGTAAGTGGTACATCATTGATTGTAAGTGCTACTTCATTGATTATAAGTGCTATTTAACTATTAAAATATGTTATTTCACTATTAAATGTACTAAAAGAAGTATTGTAGGCGTTAGAGAAATCTTGTGAAGCATCACTTTGTTGTGTAAAGGTGTCAGACTTTAGATATCATGTGTTGCTTTAACTGTCAAATGTGTTGTAAGAATGTAAGACAGAAGATAGAAGGATATTTGCACACCTCATTTGGATGTGTAAAGGTGTCACAATTCATCTCATATGTGTCACTTCACCTGTAAACTACAAATTCCTATAAATAAACATACTTAAACACACCCAAACTTCATGAAAATGTTAGAAATGAGGCTTAGAGCCCTACAATGGGTGCCATTTGTGTATATGAAAATCATACCTTCATTAAATTAGTATTTCTTCTTATCAATTCAACTTTGAAAGCTACAAATTAAGCTAAGTGAATTGAAATGAACAATGAGCATCTCATGGCTCTCTATCTAGGAAATAAAATAGTATGCTCTCATCTTTGAAAATTCATTAATGATAGTCCTAGTAATGATAAATTGAAGCTATTTGATGTGATTATGTCCTATTTAGCTCAAATGATCTTAAATGCCTCAAGATTGATCAATTTCTACAATGGAAATTCTATGAACTCAAGATCAAAATGTTAGTAATAACTGAGAGGGGGGCTGAATCAGTGGCCTCAAAAATTAATCCTTAAATCAACCCTTAAAACTTATAACCACAAATTATGCCTCTATTTATCTTTTTTCCTACAAGATGAATGCCTTGAAATACTTTTAACAAATTACTACTTGTCATAATGCTTTGTAAATCCTTCTTCTATATGTTTACCGATAAGAAGTCAACTATTTACCGAAACACAGTAAATATGAAGAGTATACCGATCAATCCAAAATTGTATATGTGAAATGTAAAATAGTAAAGTAATGAAACATAAAAACATGACACATGGATTTTTAACATGGAAACCCTGTTAAGGGAAAAACCACTGGGATCGATACCCCAAATTTTCACTTTTCTGAAGTGAGATCTATTAGGAGCCAACCTTGTTAAAGGTTACAAACACACGGTTAGGTGTGACCTTGTTAGAGGATTTAAAAGATAGTTTTTCACTTAGTATCTGGCATCTAATGCTACCATCCTTGATCAAACACTCACTTGGCCTGTCAATAGGTATCGGGCATATCCAATGCTACTTTCTATGATCAAACTTTTTGATACTCCTTGGGATATATCTCAATTGTAGAAGACTTTTAAGTCCTACTCGGTTAAGAGACTTGATGCTTCAATGGTTAAACTGAAACATTAAATGATCTATTTATACATACAACTTAATTGCAGATGTTTAGATCTATTGTAAGTGCATTACCTCTCTGATCAATATAGTCAATTCAATACCTTTTCTCCACATTGTTCTGCTCTGTGATGTTGTTTCACTGTTCCTCGATGTCTGCAGAATCTAGCTCTTTCTCCAGTTTGTTGATCAGGTCTCAATGAAGACTTTCTTCTTCTTCAGAATCTCTTTAGCATCTCTCCTCTTCTCTTGTTCACCCCACTCTATTCGTAATGAATTGGGTTTGTCTCTTTATAGACATGATTTCTCCTTTTCTTGGCTTTCTTGATTCTTAGCGTGATCCACAATTCTCTCCAATTAGATTTAAAGAAAACTCTAGTTTTATCTCGTAGAGATCTTCTTGCCAATTGGAAAAAATAGCTTTAAATCAATTACTTATCTTCAGATTTATGTAGATGATTAAAACAATGATAAGTAACAGTTTAGTCTATCTTTAGCTTCTTAATAGCTAAGTATTTTGTCATTTCTAAACTCTCTATTATGTCAGTCAACACTTCAGTTAGTCATCAGTGATAACTGACTGTTCCATTGGTGTGACTTCAGTTGTCATCGGGATCTCCATCCTTGTCTTTTCTATCAGGCAACACTAAAATTTTGTCCGTCAGGTTACACTGTGCTTTTCTCATCGAGCAACACTGTGATTTTTCTCATCAATAATGTTGTGCATTTGCTCGTCAGGTAACACTGTGACTTATATTTTTTACTCTGACTATCAGTGTGCACTCCGTTGGTGTATATAGTCACTTAGTGAATACTTGAATTATATGCATAACTGATAGCTTAGCCTTGATTCATCAATTCTTTGACGTATTTCCATGACCATACAAATTATATCAAGTTGACATCAATGACAATACAATACATTAACTGATTTAATGCCTTGTATGATCATCAACTTAACATCTTCAAACATTCAATCAGTTACATGTCATCAATCTCTCCATTTGGAATTGATGGCAACATACTACATTATCATACTATACTATCACTAATACAATATGAAATATACAGTTTCATCAAGCTTTCCTAATGTAACTATTACAAATGTCTGGCTTTCGGTAAGCTCAAATAGCTCAAATTTGATTCTTGAAGTTTTCTCTTTGTCTTCAATCCCTTCACTAGATAGATGTAGAATATTTCTTTCTCTAATGTGATGTTTTCTCTTCTTATGTCAAACTCTCTCCCTTTGACTATTCTCTATTCTTCTGATGTCTCTTGTCAGCAATTCTCTTCCTTTGTATGTACTCTCCCTTTCTTGTTACATATCTCCCTTTGGATACTTTGATGGATATAATCTCTCCCTTTATCTATATGATAATGAGATATTTCTCTCCCTTTGATAGCAATGCCAAACAAAATTTTGACAGTAATGCCAAATGGATCCTTTCTATCCATAATATATTCCTTGAATTTCCCAATCCATTGGTAATAACTCTGGTGCTTGGAGTAGATAAATACCTTTTTGTGTATAGATTTAACATTGAAGTCCATCTCTCTGCTTGCATTAACATGAATGATATTCTGATAATATGTAGGTTGATGCAGCCTTTTAGTTATCTTACTGACCAGTAGACAAGGGTTTGACCCCTAGTCTCTTTCTCAAGTATTCAAATGTATCCTTGGGTAGTGGCTTGGTGAAGATATCGGCCAATTGTTCCTTTGATTGCACATAATCAAGTATCACCTCCTTTGCTTGAACTTGTTCTCTCAAGTAATGATACTTGAAGGCAATATAATTTGTTTTAGCATGCATGACTGGATTCTTGGCTATGTTTATTGCACTGGTGTTGTCATAATAAATAATTACTAGTTCAAGAATTTGCATATGCATACCTTCTAGTAATTGTTTGATCCATGCAATATTTGAGCATTTTGCAGTAGTAGCAACATACTCTACCTCTGCAGTAGACTAAGAGATGCATCCTTGCTTCTTGCTGATCCATGTGACAAGTCTGTCACCCATAAAGAATTCTCCTCCAGTTGTGCTCTTCTGGTCATTAATATTTATAGCCCAATCAGTGTCAGTAAAGATCTTAAGTTCAAATTTTCCTTCTCTTCTATACCATAATCCATATTCCTTGGTATTCTTCAGATATATTAGGATTCTTTTCATAGTAGTCATATGTGATTCTCTAGGATTAGAAGAAAATCTTGCAACTATTCCTACTTCATGTGCAATATCTAGTCTAGTATGTACAAAATACATGAGTTTACCAATCATTGATTTGTACAAAGTCTGATTTACCTCTGATGACTTTTCCTCCTTTTTCATCTTACATCCAATTGCCATCGGTGTTCCAACTAGTTTGGACTCTTCCATCTTGAATATTTTCAGCACCTCCTTGATGTATTTGGATTGAGTAATGAAAATACCTTCATCTTGTTGCATGATCTGCAGACCAAGAAAGAGCTTGATCTCTCCAAACATAGAAATCTTGAATTATTTGCTCATTTCATTTGCAAAGTATATCATTGCCTCTAAATATGATGTCATCAACAAATATCTCAACAATCAAAATGTTAGCATCAGTATCTTCCTTCAAATAAAGATTACTATTTTCACTAGTCCTTACAAATCCAATACTTATAGGATAGGAATGAATTCTTTCATACCAGGCTCAGGGTTCTTTTTTCAATCCATACAAGGCTTTATGTAGTCTGCATACCATGTTCCTCTTGTCTAGATCTACAAACCCTTATGGTTTCTCAATGTATACCTCTTCCTCAAGTATTTCATTTAGGAATGCAGACTTGACATCCATTTGGTATACCTTGAATCCTTTATATGCAACATAAGCAAGTAATATTCTCACTCCTAGCCTAGAAATGGGTGCAAAGGTCTCTCCATAGTCAATTCCTTCTTGTGTATACCCCTTGCATACTAGTCTTGCTTTTTTTTTCTAGTGACTTCTCCATTCTCATTCAGTTTATTCCTAAATATCCATTTTGTACCAATGACATTCTTTTCATCTGGTCTCGGTACAAGTGTCCATGTCCTTTTTTTCTCTATCTACTCAATCTCTTCATTCATAGCACTTATCTATTCATCATTATCAAGTGCAACATTGACAGATTTTGGCTCATGATCACAAATAAGACATCTTGTGTTTAGAGAATTACTTCTGGTTCTCATACCAACTTTCTTATCTCCTATGATCTGGTTATGTGGATGATTCCTTATGACATATCTGGCAAGTATAGGTTCATCTCTTTGTCTATCATCTTGATCATCATTTTTTCCTTCATTATGTTCTCCATCACTTTTTGCATCATTTTGAGCAATATCCCAGTCGTCGGTATTTGCAGCCTGATGCTCAGGTGCAATGATTTGTTGCTCGGGAGCTCTACATTGTTGGTCGGGTAGAGTGTCAGGTTCCTCATTGTAAGCAAGAATGTTGTAGTCCTCTGGTTCTTTAGTGATTTCCTTTTCATTCTTTTCTGCAAATTCATCTATCTTTACATTTGCACTTTCAACAATTTTGTTAGAGGCTTTATTGAGACATTTATAAGCCTTGCTCTTGGTGGAATACCCTAGAAAGATTCCTTCATCACTCTTGGAGTCAATTTTTCCATTTCTATCATCTTTTAAGATATAACATTGACTACCAAAAATTTTGAAGTAACTTACATTGGGTGTGTAACCATACCAAAGTTCATAAGGTTTCTTTTTGGTGTCTTTCTTCAATTGTACTTTGTTTAATGTGTAAACAACAGTACTGACAGCTTCCCTCTAGAAGATTTGGGTGATGCCTTTCTCTATCATCAATGTCCTTGCACAATCAACTATGGATCTGTTCCTTCTTTCAGCAATTCCATTTTTTTGTGGTGTTCTCGGTGCAGAGACATGTCTTTTGATTCCATGCTTATTACAAAAGTTAGTGAATTCATCTGAAATAAATTCTCCTCCTCTATCTGATCTTAAGCATTTCAATTCTTTACCACTTTGTTTCTCAACCATTTCTTTGTACCATTTAAACATCTTAAATGCTTCTAATTTATCTTTTAGAAACATGACTGTCATCATTCTAGAGTAATCATCAACAAAGATAATAAAATATCTATCTCCATAATAAATCTTTGTCCTCATGGGTCCACATAAATCAGTATGGACTAATTCTAGAATGGCATCAGATGTATGGGTTTTTCTTTTGAAACTAGACTTTGTCATCTTACCTTTTTGACAATTCTTACACATGATGTTGTTAGGGTTGGTCATCATTGGTAAGCCTCTTACATTTCTCTTTTTGCTAATCTTTATCATGTTTTCAAAGTTCACATTACACAATCTTTTGTGCCACAACCATATGTCTTCATTTCTAGCAATCAAACAAGTGGTGTCAGTATAATTCAGATAGAATAAGTTACCATTTGTCTTCTCACCGGTACCAATTAGATTTCCTAATTTATTGAAGATCTTTTCCTTCTTATTTTCAAATACTACTTTGTTACCTAAATTATTCAACTGAGAAACACTCAATAGGTTATAATTCAATCCTTTTACCCAATAAGCATTTTCACATTTTATTTGGTTATTCAACATTATGGTTCCTCTACCTTCAACTAGACAAGGTGTATCATTACCCATTCTTACTGAACCACCATTGTAGTATTCAAAATTCTCAAAATTTTGTTTTTCACTGGTCATATGGTGAGTGTATCCACTATCTATGATCCAGACATCATTTTTACTAACTTTAGATATGAATGTTATTTCTACATACATTTCTTCATCGTCATCTGAATCATCTTTTACTACCATAAACACCATCTCGATGTCTTCATTAGATTCAGTGTCAGTATCATCATCTTTGCATTTAGCTAGGTAACTGTCCTTCTTTCCTTTGTCCTTGTAGTATCGGGTATCTCTTCTTTTTGATTGTTAGTAGCTTTTGTAATCACCTCTGTCAGACTTTTTTCAAATGATCTTTCATTACTTCTGTCATCTTTTCTTCGGTTAGGACATCTTGCAGCAAAGTGTTCAATCTCTTTACAATTAAAACAAACAAGTGGTAATTTACCTTTGCCTCTCTGCTTTCTTCTTGCCATAACTGGTTCAATTTCATCAAGATCTTCTTCTTCACTTTCACTATCACTATCTTTTTTCATAGTGTGCTGATGACTTGATTTACTTATTATCAAAGAAGATTTGTATGCAGACTCTATGTTTGGTAAGACACTATTATCAAAGTTATTCATCTCAAATGAAATCAGTCTTCCAATCAAACTATCTAGAGTAACATTTCTATTTTCTACTGCTCTCATTTCTTGAATGGCAGATACTCTAAAATCATAAGTAGGCAGCAAGGTTCTTAGAATTTTACTTACCACTGCATCTTCTTCTAGTACACCTCCAACTCCTTGAATAGAATTGACTACCTCTTTGATTCTTGTGTTGTACTATGTGATTTTTTCTCCTTCTTTCATTTTGAGATCATCAAACTTTCCTCTAAGGATTTCTTCCTTGGCTCTCAAAACATTCTTGTCGCCACCATGTACAAGCATCAATTTGTCCCACATCTACTTTGTAGTCTTGCAGGTTTTGACATCTTCAAATTAAGTATCGAAGAGTCAGGAAGCAAGCTCTATCATCATGCAATTGTGCTCATGCTTCTCTCTCATTTGTTCAACTATGGGTGCTCCTGTGGGAAACACATATTTAGTATCTAAGTATTGATTAACATCATTTCCAATACCTGATAAGTGGAGTCTAATTCTGCTCTACCATGAAGCAAAATTATCTTTGTTCAACTTGGGCACATCTCATCTATTCATATTGTGATCTTTAGCTTAGGTATTGAAACCTTCCTTCTAAGCACACAAGCTCTGATACCAATTGTTAGTAATAACTTAGAGGGGGGTGAATCAATGGCCTCAAAAATAAATCCTTAAATCAACCCTTAAAACTTATAACCACAAGTTAGGCCTCTAGTTATCTTCTATCCTACAAGATGAATGCCTTGAAATACTCTTAACAAATTACTACTTTTCAGAATGCTTTGTAAATCCTTCTTCTGTATGTTTACCGATAAGCAGTCAACTATTTACTAAAACACAGTAAATTTATAGAGTATACCGATCAATCTAGAATTGCATATGTGAAATGTAAAATAGTAAAGTAATGAAACATAAACACATGACACATGGATTTTTAACGTGGAAACCTTGTTAAGGGAAAAACCACTGGGACCGGTACCCCAAATTTTCACTCTTCTGAAGTGAGCTCTATTGGGAGCCAACCCTGTTAAAGGTTACAAACACACTGTTAGGTGTGACCTTGTTAGAGGATTTAAAAGATAGTTTGTCACTTAGTATCTGGCATCTAATGCTACAATCCTTGATCAAACACTCACTTGGCCTATCAATAGGTATCGGACATATCCAATGCTACTTTTTGTGATCAAACTTTTTGATACTCTTTGAGATGTACCTCAATTGTAGAAGACTTTTAAGTCCTGCTCGGTTAAGAGACTTGATGCTTCAATGGTTAAACTAAAATATAAATGATCTATTCACACATACAACTTAATTGTAGATTTTGAGATCTATTGTAAGTGCATTACCTCTATGATTAATATAGTCAATTAAATACCTTTTCTCCACACTGTTCTACTCTATGATGTTGTTTCACTATTTTTTGGTGTCTGCAGAATCTAGCTCTTTCTCTATCTTGTTGATCAGGTCTAAATGAAGACTTTCTTCTTCTTCAGAATCTCTTTAGCATCTCTCCTCTTCTCTTTTTCACCCCACTCTATTCGTAATGAATTGGGTTTGTCTCTTTATAGACATGATTTCTCCTTTTCTTGGCTTTCTTGATTCTTGGCATGATCCATAATTCTCGCCAATTAGATTTAAAGAAAACTCTAGTTTTATCTCGTATAGATATTCTCGCCAAGTGGACAAAGAAGCTTTAAACCAATTAATTATCTCTAACTTTATCTGGATGATTAAAACAATGATAAGTAACAGTTAAGTCTATCTTTAGCTTCTTGACAGCTAAGCATTTTGTCATTTCTGAACTCTTTATTCTGTCGGTTAACACTTCAGTTAGTCATCAGTGATAACTGACTATTCCATCGGTGTGACTTCAGTTGTCATCAGGATCTTCATCCTTGTCTTTTCTGTCGGGCAACACTGAAATTCTATCCGTCGGGTTACACTGTGCTTTTCTTGTTGGGCAACACTGTGACTTTTCTCGTCGATAATTTTGTTCATTTTCTCATCGGGTAACACTGTGACTTAGCTATTTTACTCTGACCATTTGTGTGCACTCCATCGGTGTATACAGTCACTTACTGAATACTTGACTTATATGCATTACTGATAGCATAGCCTTGATTCATCAGTTCTTTGAAGTCTTTGGCAGTATTTCCATGACCATACAGATTATATCAACTTGACATCAATGATAATACAATACATTAACTGATTTAATGCCTTGCATGATCATCAACTTAACATCTTCATACATTCAATTAGTTACATGTCATCAAAAAATGCCTATAGTAATGATGCTTTGTGTGTTCTCTTATTTACTCTTAAAATGGCCTCTATTTAAAGGATTTCCCAAGGGTAGGGGGTAGAGTTTATTTAACCTTGATTAGGGTTGGGTTGAGTTGATTGTCTCAAAGGTTAAGAAAATTTAAATGTTGGTTTCAAATAGGGAGAAAAAATAAGTGATCAAGATGCAATTCCAATATGTGTGATGGAGAATCAACTTGGACTTGATCCATGTGAGCTCAATCCTTAATCCTCATTGGTTGATTTTGATTTGCCCATGTGATAAGTGAGGAATAAAAGGAATTAATTTATTGAATTTATTTAATTTGACCATGTGCACCCTTGAATGGGTTGGAATTTATTTGATTTGACTATAAAATTAATTGATTAATATCAATTGCACAATTAATTCATCTTTTTGATTTAATTAATCCAATAGATTTGATAATTCAATTAATTCATGATTTTACTTGATTTTCTCACTTCATTATCAGTTTGATTTTGCTTGACCAAATTTAGGTGTCTACAATAGGTTATAGTTTATGTGTGTGTGAATGAATGATTTAGTCATGTTTGACCTCATCTCCCTTGAGTTGTAGTCCCTCTGGTTTTGAAATACAGTTGTTCTTTTATTTGAAGTTTGAAATTCAATTGTCACGCGAAGGCCAATACAGATCAAGGCAGTAGTTTTTTTTTTGTTTCTCCATCGTGTTGTATTTCAAATACAATAAGAACATATGTATATCACTATTCTACCAACTCAGCAAGTGCCTATAGATTATAGTATATCAAGACTACATCATAATAGATTTTAAAGATCAAACAATTATTTCATGGCTTTGCATTGTTCTTTCCTTTGCAATTTTATAGGAAGTAGGCCCTCATTATTTTTCTTGTCACTTTCAGAAATTTTTTATGTTTAGAGAAACTATAGTG
The DNA here is from genome assembly GCA_018584345.1 of Thuja plicata. Taxonomy (NCBI): domain Eukaryota; kingdom Viridiplantae; phylum Streptophyta; class Pinopsida; order Cupressales; family Cupressaceae; genus Thuja; species Thuja plicata. The sequence continues at coordinate 3,642,184 of MU226956.1, read as the reverse complement.
GATCTTATGTTGGCTCATAGGAATTTCCTCTACACTTTTTTTATTTGTATAAATAAAAGGAAAAACCATTTGGACTAATTTGTATATGTGCAAAAAAATATGATTATTACATGTGTTTCAAAGTTTGAGTTTTCTTGAAGTATACAAGAATTTTCACACATGAGTTTAACTATTTTAAGGTAACTCAGTCAATGCTCAAAGTAATTCATCATTTTATGTTTCTATGATTTGTATCAGACATGTTTGAACAAAGAGTTCCCTCCCAATAGGAAATAAGATAAATTGAGGGTTATGGAGCTTTATTTCTTGTAAATGGGAAGTTAAAGTAACTTCTTAATTGAATACTTATTTATAGAAATATTCTATAGTCTTGCATATTAAAGTTGATATTTAGTGCTCATCATAAATAGTTTTTTTGATTAAGGTAACAGCGGGTTTTGAAGGGGCCCCGAAACCCTTTACAAAAGACCAAAAGATAGATAATGAAGGACAAGGAAACAACGAACTGTCAAAAGAGACAAAAAACCAAGAGAGGGCTAAACCCCAGATTTAATATAAAATTACATTACACAAGATCAAAATAGATAACTAAAACAAGCTCCCAGCAGACGAAAAGAAAAAAAACTTCCAGCAACCCAAACTAAACAGCTTCTAGCTGATCCTATAGCATCTGAACTTCAACCATCTGTAGCTCCATACTTTGGATCAAATCCCATAATTTCTTGATATCTTTAGTTTGGACTTGGGCTTTCTTTTTAGTGCTAGAATGAGTCCTAGATCCTGGGCCTGAATTTTTCTCTTCCTGAGGGCTATCTTCCTCCTTCCTAGCCTTGTCACTATCATTACCATCCAGAAGGGTATATAATGATTTCAAATTATCCAGGGAATTGTTCATACCCATTTTTCTAACAGCAGTTGCTTTTTGATGAGAACCTTATTGTTGTTAATCTTATCATTAATGTTTCTGATATTGTTATCAACCATAGTACTGATCTTTGTATCCATATTGTTTACCTTATCAAAAACATTTTTCCCCTGCTGGTACATGGTAGCATCATTGTGCATTTTATCAACAATTTCCTCCAGCAGTGCGGTCCTATTCTCCAAATTCTTATATTTATCTTTGATCTCCTTTATGTCATCATGTATCCACTTATCCATGTTATAGCTATTCTCTACTTTTTTATTTGCCATTTGCAGAAAAGAAATAGTTTCCACCCTTTTGACATTGATCTGTCTATCACGAAGATCATCCTCAAGGCTCCTCTTGTTATAGACATTTTTGTCTTCTGGGTCACCTTTCAAGTTATCCCAGCTGTCATTAGGATTCTCACTGTCACTGATATCTTTCTCATTTTTCTCGGTTTCCTTGTCGAGGAAAATATCCTCCTCAGTGTTCTCTGTTTTTCCTTTGTCATTCTCCAAATCCCCTATTTCCTTTTGGTCATCCTGAATGTATTGAATCTTGTCTTCCCCATCTTCAATGTTAAGAATGTAGTCATGAATGTGGGTTTGAGTATCCCCCGACTCCCTTTGAGACTCCAAAGTTTCTTGCTTTTGTTCCTCATCACCATCCTTATTAACAGTGTGGTCTTCAATATGGGTGTAAATCACATTGTCAATTTCCTCCCTTATATCATCCAATTTTTTTTTCTCCAGATTTTGGGTCTCCTCGAAAACATATTTACCACTCAGAGATACATTGGACGTCATGTCCTCTTTTTTAGGTAACTTCCCAATAAAACCCTCATCCTCATATGACACAATTTCTTGTTCATCATATGTTTTCATTCCCTCAATATCATCATAAATTCATAGAGATATATCCGCTTCAATAGGGCCTTTGCAAATTTTATTTGTGATTTCCTTACTAGGGATTTTACCCTTAGAGTGCTCTAGAATTTTCCTCTTAGTATTCACAATACTTTTGGGAATGGGGTCGGGGATATGGTTCTTGACATAGTCAGTAATCAGCAGAATTAATCCCTCATGTAAAAAAGGGGAAGACTTACTCCTATGGTCACTAATGCTCTGGTTGAGTGAGCTTAAGAGATAGAAGGGAAAACAAACCCTAATATTATGATGAAAATGGTTTACCATAACAAAATGTTAATTGTAAACCTTAGAGTACCTACCGTCCAATGTGAAGTACTCCACGATAGCTCGGATCACAAATGCCCAAATCCGCTTAATATTTGACAGGTTTACATAATCATTGTCATTCTTCACAAGCATTTCCCTTTCTTCATCAGTCTTAGGGAATTTTTTATAACCCTTGTTTCCTTCTTTTTTGTCTTTCAGAAAATGCTTCCTATCCATCGGAAGGCCCGTTATTTCAGCAATCCGGTCTAGAGTGAGCTTGAGAGATTTGCCCAAGATATTGATAGTCTCATTCTCCCAACCCTTAACAAAGGCTTTCATCACCTCCTTGTCATTTCCATGGAGCCGCTTCAAATATCTATGAACATTACCCTTTTTAATCTTGTTCCACACATATTTTTCTTCCCTCCATTTATACTCTGCAGGTTCTTCTCTCTTCAAATCTCCACCCATGTCTTCTTCTTGTACAATTCGATTTCTTTCACTGCTCTATTTCATACTAGTATTTAGCACAAAATGAAAGCTGATCTTCACAATGATAGAGTACTTAATGATAACCCAGAAACCTTGTGTCTTAAGTAAATCATCAGTAATCTGATGTTTCACAATGCACAACATCGTCGGCATACCCCTAATCAAATCATCATTAATCAAAATGATTAATGCGAATGACCTCACCTGCCTTATGATTGAGCCTATCATAATTAAGTAATAACTCCACCTCATTATTAATTTTTTCATTCTCATGCCACTTACATGTGATATCCTTCTTAACTCTAATGTTGGCTAGACAATCAGCCACTTGATTCATTTCCTGAAAACAATGAGAGACATAAAATGATTTAAATTTTGAAGCCACATTAATAATCTTTGCAATGATATGTTCTATGGTCCAAGAAGATTTATTCTTGCCACTAATATTATTAATGATATTTAGTGATTCTCCCTCTAGCCAGACTTTTTCACATCCCATATCCTCTGCTAGCAATATAATTTTGAGAGCTTCCATAGCTTTGGCCCTATGGTTATATTGTGTTCCCAAAGGAGAAGCAATTTCCCCAATACTATTACCATTCTAGTCTCTAATTACTCTGCCTGCTCCAGCAATACCCGGGTTGCCCTTTGCAGCCCCATCAGAGTTAACTTTAACCCAACCTTCAGGGGGCAATGTCCAAGTTGCTAGAGATCTCTGATTGATTTGATTATTATTACTGTCACTTTTCTTCTTACCTAATCCATCAGGTTTAGAAGTAGAGAAATTTTCTTCCAGCGCCCTACAAATCTGATTTCCAACCACTTCAGGAGAAGCCTACTTTTCTCTGAAAATTTTGTTGTTGCACTCTTTCCAAATTTTCTAGCAGACATGAGGAGGAATGAGGAACCAGATGTCTTTATCAATAAATTTCTGAGGTAGGTAACTCCATTGAGCCACAAAATCCTGCCAGACAAAAGTAAAACACTAGCAGATATGCCATTTTCTAAAAATGATCTCCCATACTTTATGAGTGAAAGGACAATGGAGCATGATATGATCACAAGATTCATAGTTTTCAAAGAAAATACTACATCTATTAACAATGTATATACCCCTCCTAGTGAGGTTATCAAGAGTCAACAGTTTGTTCTGAATTAAGAGCCAATAGAAGAAGTTAATTTTAGGTATGAGATTTTTATACCAAATAAAAAATAAAGGAGGCCTTTCCTCTCTCTCTAAAAGAATATCAACAGTAGAGGCCACAGTATACTTCCCATCAGAAGTAGGATTCCACACTACTAAGTCCTTAATGTTATCTTCTATGTGCCATTTTTGTAGCTCATGCTGGAGGGAAATGAGACTATCATCAATATCTCCCAGATTCTTCCAGTTATTTTCCTGCCAGTAATCATTAACTTTGGTGCCAATGGCTTCTTTTCTTCTTTCAATAATTTCCTTCCAGTCTTGATTAGTTGACAGAGGCACTGAATGGATCCATTCATCATCCCAAAACTCAATTCTACAACCATCTCCTAGCTTCCATCTTTTTCCTTTCACAATAAGATCCTTAGTTGATTTTATACTATTCCAGATGAAAGAGCCATTAGTACTGTTGTCTTCCACTATAAAGTCCTCCGATGAATTGTTGAGAAAGACATACTTTTAATGATAGCATTCCACTCTTTTTTATCTCCATAAATCCTCCACAACTGTTTAGCCATGAGTGCTTTATTAACTTTTTTAATAGTCTGCAACCCAAGACCTCCCAGCTTTTTAGGAATACAAACTTTTTCCCATGACACAAGACTCATTCTTTTCTTTTCCTCAACCCCAGACCAGAGGAATATTTTCTGAATTTTTTCAATTTCATTAGCAATTTTATGGGGAATTTTAAATAAGCTCATTGCATAAATAGGGAGGTTCTGGAGGGTATATTTCAGAATTTGGAGTATTTTCCAGCATTGTTGAGAAGCGCCCCTTTCCATCCAGCAAATTTTTTGTTATATCTATCAATAAGAGTGTGCCAGAAACTTTCAAGATGATTGGAGTAGAGGAGCAGTCCCAGGTAAGAAGAGGGGAGTTTTCCAATAGTACAACCAAGAATAGTAGACATTTTATTTGTCTATTTTTAGGAGTATTAATAAAGAATATGGAACTCTTATTCCAATTGACAAGCTGACCAGTAGCCTCAGTATAGATAGATAGTCCTTTCTTCAGATTCCTGGCCTCTTTAATTGTCAAATCTCCCATGATAAGAGTGGCATCTACAAATTTCTCATGAGAGCAAATGAGTCTAGCTAAGGAAGGTTGAATACCTTTTATTTCCCCTTTTTCCACCATCTTATGTATATACCTCCCAAGGCACTTTGCAAGAATAGCAAAGAGGATAGGAGATATAGGATCTCCTTGTCTTAAGCCTCTAGAAGGTTTTTAAAAGGGAGAAGATCCTGTTGGTTGTATTTCGTGTTTTTGCTGCAATGCCTGGTTCCTTGCCCTCCCCTCTGAAAATTTTAAGGTTTTCATGCTAATTCCTTGCCAAAATTGTCAAAAACCCTACTAAACCCTAAGGCCAAATGTTAAACGATGTATTTTGAAACCCTTAGCCATGTCTTCTATTTCCTCATTACCTTTTTCAAGTCACTAAAGGCATGTGCTATATAAAAGTTTAAGTCAGGTCGCTTGATCGCTTAACCCAGAACGAATATGCCAAAACATCTCCCGACTTTTTTTTTCCTTTAAGTCATGTAGTCTCGTCAAAAAATCGAATATTCCATCTGTGTATCAAGACTTAGCGATTTCCTTTTGGTCAGGTTGTCGCTTGATAATTTTGTTATGAGCTTTAAAGTGAACGGGACCCACCTTCAGTCGGGTGATCGCGAGAAGAGTCAACAAGTCAAAGAAATGTCTTCCGACCTTGCGCCTCCTTCATGTTGCGTGATCACTGGATCAGGACATTCAAACAGTTAAGGCTTCTCTTCAGTCACGTGGTCTCGTGATATTTGACTGTTAAGAGATAACAGTCCCGACCCAGCGACTAACAGTTACATGTTAAGTGATTTTCTTCAGTCAGGATGTCGCCAGAACAGGAGTGATGACTCAGACTTCCATAATGCATAAAGTGGACGAAGTAATAGATGACATCTGTCAGAGTGCTAGTGGTTGTCGGGAGGTCGCAAGATGAAAGAAAGGGATCAAGCGATAAGGAGACTAAAGGTATGTTACCCTCAGTCGCGAAGTCTCTTGATATTTTAAGGGTATGTGAAATTCTAAGGCGATTAAAAGACAGCCGTTCGATGAAGAAGTGAAAGGATCTAACGGTGGTCGCTAAGTCTGGTGATAAAAGTGCCCCAGGGAGAAAGTCCTTCCGACTAAGCAATTAAGGTATGTCGCGAGGTCGCTGTAAACAGAAAAGGGCATGTGCTATATAGTAAGATTAAGTTAAGTCTATCACCTGACTCAGCAACCAAAGGGTTGTCATGAAGTCTTGAAATAAGAAGCAAGCATCCCGCGACTTGGCGATTACCATGAAATGTTAACTGCAACGGCTTGTCGCGTAGTCTGGAGAAGATGGATGAGTTAAGGTTAACTCCTCGCGACTAAGATTTTCACATAGTCGCCTGATCGCTGGAAAGGCTTGGGTTACCTGAGGTAAAGGATTACTGTTATCGCCAAATCTGAAGAGTAAACCATGGTTAAGAGAAAATACTCACGACAAAGAGACTTTATGAGGTCACGAGATCGCCAGATAATAGGATCTATAAAAGCGGCGCCAAGTGGAGGACGTGACAGAGAAGATCAAGCCGACGGCCAATCAGATGAAAGAATTTTTGATTACTGTGTACAAAAGGTAGCTGAGATGTATGACAGAAGGTGAATCACAGAGTGCCATGTCAGCTGTATTAACCATTTTTGTGATTGCACCAAAATACTCATGATTTAAATTTGATTTCCTATCACCTCGAGAAACTACGGCTAGGTTTTTGAACGTTTCATGGCATATCAAATTAATTGCAGAACTAACATTTCTGAACTTTGAGCCATGTACTCTAAACCTTGTGGCTATAAACAGAGGAGTCTACATTCATTCCTATTCACCGTGTTTGTGATTTCAGAGCAAAATTATTATTTTAGAGAAAAAGGTGATATTCAGAGCTGTTACAGTGTTCTCGAGTGATTGAAATTTCCAAGAGATATAGAGAGTTGTGCTTAGATTTGTTTCAATATCGTTCAAACCAGGGATTCTAAGTGCTAGAAAAAATGAGTACTGCTATGAGCATGGCTTCTACTAGTGGAGGCAGTGGAGATGATCCTAAAGGAAAACCTACCTTCTCTGACGAATTTCTGCAGCTGCTGCCAGGGTCCACTCAGAATAGAAAGATTGACGCTGGTGTTTTTAAAGATGACTTCAAGGACATCAGGGATGCAGTGACCCCAGGAACAACATGTTATTCTCTGTTTACTT
>MU226956.1:3602638-3614631 GCA_018584345.1 Thuja plicata | reverse complement strand
ATTTATATATAGAATCTATAATGAATAGTTGTGACTATTCATTATAGAGAGATGTGGCTGTTGATACTAAATGAAGTGACTGTTCATTATACATATCATTTATTAATAACTAATATATATATATGAGCTCGTTCCAATATATATTTATCAGAGAAATATATATATTAATAATTATTATTAATATTATATATATACATATATATATAATATATGCATAGTTAAACACAAACAAACAATATGTTAACATGTACCCCTATTGTTACTTCATTGTACTTGAAGATTGTGAATTTTTGGAGATGGTGATTATAAATTCTTTGATTCTTAATAGTGAGCAGTGATATTTTCTTTACTTCCTCAGGATTCATATGAATCTTCAGTCCGATGAATTTTAATTAATCAAGTGGATTCCTGATGGAATTTTGATAGGTACATGATCTATTTATAAATCCATGGTTTGATGTTATATTTTATTGTTCAAATCATTTTTAGTGATATTCGATAGTGATATGTTTGTGATTTTAATCTTTTTTAATGGTGATCCTTGGCTGGTAAATTTTGATCTTGGTTACTTCATAGACTTAGCTAATATTTGATCTCAAACTTAGAAAACTATTTTCTGACTTTCCTCTTAAAAAATCATATAAATGTTGATCTTAGCTACTTCATAGATCTCATTTATTTCCCTTGTTTTATACCAAGGCTACTCTTTCTCTATCATCCCTTAGATTGGTAAAAATCTCATGGAAGAATGAAAATATCTAGTGAAAAATTGATAGTGGTTGATAGAATCAGTCCTTGATCTTGTTCTATTTGGTTACCTTCCATAAGGCAGTGAGTGAAACTCTATTAGTATCAATCTTTGCATTCGATGAACCAAGAGATACCTTCTAAAACAATGAATAACATTCCAATCAACCCCTTTGTCCCTTGAAACCATGTATCTTTGACTATCATATCTTTAAATGATTGCAGGTGTCCACTAGTTTAATGTCATGTATTATGTCACATTTGTACCTTTTAATTAAAATATTTTATACCCCTTAATGATAGTTAGGATATCTCAAGGTAAAAAAAGAGTGGACACACCTTATATAAGTTAATGATACCATATTACCATGAATGTTCTAATGACAACTATTTGAAACACTCACAATATCTTTACATATTAGCCAAACATATCTTTAAACATTTAAAATCCCTTAGGAATATTGATAAGAATCCTAATGAGGCAGTGGATGATTCTCAAAAAGTTCATTGAATTTCTCTTGTGGTGGAACCTCATTCTATGGTAGTAAAACTCTCATCATTTTGACCAACTACTAGATATACAACCATGCCTTGATTCTAGGATTGTATGTTGAAATTCAAAATTATGTCATGTGTGATTTTGTTCCGCTAGTGTCTTGATTTTCTTGAAGGATGTGGTGTTTCTCTTCTTGAAGTTTGAATTTTTATCATTGTCTTATTATAACAGTGATGTAATGATATCCTTAATCTCCATGAATGATCAGTCAAATCCTTGAATTCTTTAAATCATTCTTGGTTTTTTTTTTGTTATCATTTGTTTCCTATGTCAAATCATTGTGCTTGGACATTTGAAATAACTTCCCATGTGCTATGAAATCACTATTTTTACAATAAAGTAATTTCTTTTATAATATTTTCACTATGCTTGAAACATTGTGACAGTGTTCCTTTATTTCATCTTTGCTTTATGACAATGTAATCACTATGTTTGTATTACCACTATTTCCTTGGTCTACTCATCTTAAATTTTCCCTCTTTTATTGAATCTACAATTATAATTTAAAGGTTGCTAGCTCAATGGAAGAGCACCTGCTTTACAAGCAGGAGGATGGTGGTTTAATTCCATCGTGCCTTTGTATGACTAAATCAATGACCAAATCAATGAAAAAACAAATGACTAAAATAGTTTATTCATAAATTTTTTCATGTTATAAATGATAATATATAAACTTCTAATGGTCACGTGACCAAAATTAGTCATTTATATGCAATTTTTAGTAGCTTATTTAGTCATATATTGTTGTTTTATACTAGTGAAAGTTTTATCTCCAATTCCAAAGTCTCCAAACCTAGTGAATATTGGAAGAAAAGATCCTTTCTTTTGATCTTTCATGTATACCCTCTGCACCCACATTAGCTACCAATTTAATTCTAAAAAGGCCAACCTCAAAGAGACATAATATGGGAGTTGATGGGGAGGTTGTAGGCAGCCATACAGTCTAATGAGTGTGTACTCTACGTAAAAGAACCAATCAAAAAAATATACCTTCCATTTTCATCCATCCTTTGGTCCTTAGGTCTCATCATTTCCATAATTATTACTAGATACCATTCAAGAGAAACACCCATCCAATGATAAATATTTTATTAGGAATACCAGTCCACAAGAAAAACTGAGAGGGGGGGTGAATCAGTTGTGATACAAAATATTAAACGTTAAATTTTATAATCCAAAAATTTAATGAAAATGATAAAACAGTAAATGCGAACACAATAACACAATACCTGTTGTTGATGAAACTGTGTTAAAGGTAAAACCCCAGTGGGAATTAGCACCCACAAATGATGTACTGAGAGTATAGTATATGTGTTAAAATATTTATCCATGTTAGGAGATTATTACAACATTATAGTACATAGTCTCTGTTTAAAGGACAGACCCTGTTGGGAGTCAAGAGTAACAGTGGGCTCACTACCTAGGCATACTTCCCAAAGAAGGTTAAGGCCACCCTCAAGGATTAACAATCCGAACAAGTGTATATAGAAAATATACAATCCGGTGAACTGTCTGATAGCAACTATCTTTGCTTGGTTATTTCCAATGAAGTATTCTTATCACAAACTCTGCTCTACATCCAGCAGCCAAACAAGCCTCGCAGATTTCACACTTCTCTTCCTTTTCAATCTCTACCACATCTTTCCAAAATAAAATATCTCACATATATACCCTATTACAATAATTCATTAGGTCGGCCAAGTAAGCTTTCCCAATATACAAATAATTAATTAGGTCGGCCCATTAGGATTTCCCAATATACAAATAATTGTTTAACCCCTTGCTAAGATACACACAGTACCTATAACAAATAAACATCAATTACAACACATTAGTTATACTCCAAGATCTGCAATCCATGCTCACAATTCATAATACACACTACATGTCTGAAGTCGGCCACCAAATAGGTCTCCTCCAGAATACACGCCATAGTTGACATCATCAATACTCTCAGAACTATTGATCAAAAACAAAAATTCCTCATTGTGTCCTCTATCATCCCCTAAGCTCACACGTGCAGAATCATCTTCACCTGTAATATATACCCAAAACACAGAGACCTGCTCTATCAAGCATCACTGTCACAGTCCAGAAACCAGTCTTCATTGAAACATCTGTAACATCACCAATATGTAATATTAATCCAAGAGACCTTAGGAATAAGGTCATCATGCATCCTTCTTCATATCCTTGTCTTTGATCAATCTGAATCATATGTACACTTCTGTCAGTCAAATAACTAGTTTGTTCTCTCCACAAAAACATATGTTGACATCAGTGACAAAACATGAATATCAAAAGCATAAATAGTATCCAAATCTGACATCATCCAACATCTTTACTATAAAATATTCATGAAATACCAATTAATTTGCCTTATCACACTTCCTATCCCAATGTAACACTAATTTTGGACTCGGAAACCCCTTCCCTGATTATCATATAATTTCAACTTGAGAACATTGCTCCACTCATATTTATGCTGAAACAAAATCAAATGGCACAATAAGGAAGAATACTTGAATCTAATATATGCATGGTTTTGTATAATCTTCAAGAAGCCTTCATGGATTTTCTTGGAAATCTATGATGAAAATTCATAATCAAAGTTTGCATTTTTATGTTGGATTCTCATTTCCATGAGCATTACCCAAAGTGGTAGTCTATCTTTAGCATCAATACCTAGAATGTGGCATAAATCATGATAATTCTTGATAAAATATTTTTAAACTTAGTTTTAACAAAAGGATCAGCCTCAAAATATTGAATAGGAATGGTGTCAAACTATAAACTCTTTATACTGAAACTTGGTACCTCCTTGTCTATGTATGCCTTCTTTTTCTTTATGTAATCTGCTTCAAATTTTTCCTTATCAATCTAAACTATTTTAGGTCTAATAAAACCAACACATACACTGATAGATATGGTATTGACATCAACAATAACATGATTTCCTACAATCCTAATTATTATATATGTTGGATCATATCTAATTGCAAGGTGCCTAATTAAATCTACTTCAATAAACACATCTGGCATAATTAATTTAGCTATGTCAAGAGACTATGGATTTCACTTAATGATAGGTTCATCTTGATTGTGAAAGAAATATCAGAATAAATTCTATCCTTTTTCATCTATAGAATAATCTCCACATTGTACACAAGTATCCATAAAAATATTCACCTTCTCAGATATTCATGGTTGAAGCTAGAAGTATATCCAAAAGATATGGTTGAAAAGGTATCTTTCCTTTCTCTAAAAATTTCCCGGCAGTAGCTTCTGGTGCCTCCACATTAACCTCTGATGTATGTGCATTCTCTTTGAGTATTTCCACAACTATTTTATGTTCCCCCCCAAAAAAACTTCAGCAACCTACTCCTCCCTTAAAGGTTTTACCTCTTTCTTTTTCTTAAGAGTCGTAGGTTTCTTCTCCTTGGGTTTCAACTACTCCCCCATTTCTATCTTTCTTTTCTTGGGAGACTTGATTTTAGCAGTTTGGGTAGAAGCCTTGAGGAACTTATTATTTTATGAGTTGTTGGTCTTGCACATTTTGATCCTCAATATTAATTATAGGCAATTGAATGGGAGTTATATCAACTTTCTTCCCCACCTTACCCTTTTTCTTACTATAAGAACCATCTTCTTGTCCTTTCTTTGGAGTTTTGATCCTATTATACAAATCTAAAAAAAACTAGGGATTCTACACCTTCTTTAAATGGTTTTATAAAATTAAAAACCCTAGTTTGTAAACAACAAATTCTTCCTCCTGTAAATATGCCAAGAAAGATGAGTATCACTTACTATTTTTTTTTCTTGAACAATTTGAAAATTCTTTGGATTCCATATCTCTCCAATTCACAAATAATTTTCCTTCTCGCTCTTGGTAGCAAATTTCTTCAATCTTCAAATGGAAAATGGAAAAATACAACTTTTAAAGAAGTATACATTATTCGTGCTTGGCGCTATGATCCTATAAAATCTGCATTAATGGAAAAAAAATTGCAATAAAATATGTAGTCATGTGGAATTTCTAAATAAATCCATTGATCTGTCTACATAGGCAAGATTGAAGGGAAAGACCAAGTTTGATTGCCACTGTAGAAAGAAAAGGACCAAACAAGGTGGAACAAAATTTAGCCTATGGGCCCACACCTTTAATGACTTATTTTGGAAAATCCACGTGGGGTCATAGGGTACACAATTTTGTTTCTCACTCCTCTCCTTATATTTTCCTTGATGGAAAAAACACTAATTGTCTAGTATGGACATGATTGCTTTGATACCTTGGTTGCATTGATCACATGCTTCACTCAATTTGTCAAGATTAGTTGATAAATTCAATTTGCCAAGAATTATTATATTGATTGATATGATTAGTTGATGATTTTGTTGCTCATTTAGCTGCATTTATAACACTTGAAGTAGTTTTGCATTGACATGTTGCATTCAGTTTTACAAGAACATTGTATTGGCATGGTACATTCAGTTTGACAAATATAATAATATTTTATTGTTCATGATGTCAATTAGAGGAATTGCATTAAAAATTAGTTTTATGGTTCAGTATGAAATCTATCTTGGTTACATGTTTTGACAATCAAAATTGTAGTATGTGCTATTGAACTTTGATTATAGTCTTGATGAATTGACATATTTAGAGATGATTTAGTTTGATACTGGAATGGATCAGTTTCATTTTTTATATTTTTTTCCAGACAAATTGTAAATGCAATATGCATAATGTAGTGATTATAAATTTGTATTATGTATCATTGTCATATCAGTGACTAAGTGTCTTTGAAAAGGGAAAACCATATGGTGCAATGTTTTTTTTTAATTTAGCTAGCATTTGGCTTGGATTTTCTTGGTAAATGAAGTGGTAAAGTGTTGAAAAAACATAACACTTAGCACCATGTGCTAAGGTTGTGTCATCAAGAATTAAGAGGAGAATTAATGAGATTAAAGACATGAAATGACATGCCATCAATTTTGGCATGTACCTATAAATTCAGTGTTATGAACTTGAAAAGTTGTAAAGGCATTTGTATTATTCTTTTTGTAATTACTCAAAAGCTCAAACAAGCTAGGTTTTTGCCCGAGCTAGGGAAAGACATTTTTGAGATAGTTATTATTTTTTGATTGTGGCAAAGACAATTGTAGAGAGGTTAAGAAATAATGCTAAAATTTTATGAAGGATATTTGTGTGTTTTTTTTTTAACAGAAAATGCAGGATTTGGAAGGAAGACAAATTTTAGTTTGGCAGGTGTTCTTGCTCCATGACTTTTGTCTCTGTTTTTTTATTAAGGGTTTAAGCTTTTGTTCATCTTTTTTTATTATCTTTTTTAATAATTTCATAATAATCATTGTTAGTTCTTTCAAAATCATGTTTGTGTATCTCTATGTGGGTATTCATGTTTTCTTGTATATACATACTCATTTTTTTAACGGTTAAACTTTCTTATGATGGATTGAAGTTTTATGTCGACATTCATGCTTGCATGTTTGCAAAGGATTTTTTTTACAAATTTAACATATATGTTGGGTTATGATTATTATTGCGTCTAACTCAAATTACTACATGCATTTAGGATGTGTTTAAGTCTACTGTACAAAATCTCAATCCTAGTCCAATGTATGTTCTTTCACTATGGTCTTTGTAAATTCAAGTATGAAGGATCTCTATTTAGTTTGTATACATATTTGGGGTTTAAAGGTTATGATCAGAATTTGTAAATAAGGGTTATTTTCAAACCCTTTTTTGTTATTGAATTAAGGTTTTCTTTTCTTTATAAGCCCTAGTTAAGGGTTGTCGGTGTATGGAAAGATGTTATGTTTCAATTTATATTTTGAACCTTAACCATAGTCAAGGTCATGACACAAACATTTTAAAGAGAAAGTTGTTATAGACCAAAACACATGAATTAATAGTGATTAAAGATTGGATTTATAGAGATTAACATTCATATTCATTAAGGAAGTATTAAAATAAAGACAATCATTTATTTTGAGGATTAATAGACAACTTGATTAGATTTGAAAAAAAGTTTGATATGGAAGTTACATTTTAGTTGATCAATTTGAAATACTATAAAAATATGACAGTGGGAATTTTTTGTATGTACATAGAGAGAGAGAGAGAGAGAGAGAGAGAGAGAGAGAGAGAGAGAGAGAGAGTATTCCTTGTGATATTAGTTTGACAATCAGATATATTTGGTTAAGAATATTGTCATCTTTGTTTAATATGATGCACTATTTGATACAAAGTGCATATTGTATCCAATGATGTATTGTACTAAATTAAGATTTCTATTTTGACTCAGATGGTTTGATTTTACATGATTCAATATTTTAAAATGAAGAGAAGGCGGTAAGACATTGAAAATTCTATCAGTGAGATAGCATTTTTAGTGACACATATGTACAGCCAGTGAGGCATTGTAAAAGGATATCTTCACATAAGCCAGTGAGGTAATTCAAGTGGTTTTATTCCCTAGAGATTTCCAGTCAGGATATAACTTGTGTTACATTCTTTGCGCATATTTTATTTGTGTTGTTATCTCTCTTTTTTCTATTGAGTTATATCATAAGCTTTGGTTAAGAAAAAATTGATTTTAGGTTTTTCATATCACTAATTCACCCCCTCCCCTCTCATTGATATCGTACTCCAACAATTGGTATTAGATCCACACCCTTCCTCTCAGGGTTTCCTAGTTAGGGAGTACTACATTGATATCCACAAGAGTCTCTATAAAAATAGAGTAAGACAGAGTGACTCAGTTTTAGAAGTTGATCTTATAGGAGAGTTAAAGGTTTCTCTTAGAGAAGTTATGAAGTTAAGAAGTTAAAAAGAGAGACTAAAGTACAAATGGAGCCTGTAAAATTTCTATTCGATCTTGCTTCTAAGCTTGAAGATCACAAAAAACTTCTTGAATATGTTCAAGAAAATATAATTCATATAGAAACGAAACATTGTTCCATTGTTGTAGAACTTAAAGGTTTACAAAAATATTTTTCTTTAATTAGCAATAAATTGAAAGATATCTATGTGGATTATAAGTTTTAAGGTGTTGAAAATCAAAGAAAGAATATAAGCATAAAAAACTGTAAGTTTTCTAGATATGATCCTTATATATTTTATTCTTATTTTCATAATTTACATTACAAACATAAGTCAAATAGATATAGTATTATGTCTAGAGGAAGAACAAGTTTAAAGTTCTTTAAATATGGTCAGTTTGGTCATATAGTTAATTTTTGTACATCTAAAATAGTAAAACAACAAAATATTGTTCCTATGTGGAGACTTAATGTAGCGCCACTCCAACTATTTCATTGCAAGAATGTAACATGGTACTAGACCTTAGATTACAAGTGAAATGAAGTAATTATATTTGATATTAAACACTAGTTAATGTTGTTAAAAACATATGATAGCATTAAGGGAAAATACAATGATGTTAGTTAATGATCTTGATGATATTTTTCTATTACTTGATATTCATAGATGATAATGGATGATGCTCACATGTTATCTTAGATGGATTATAAAATATTGATTAGATTATGGTTAATGACAATAGTGTTATTCAATATTGCTCAATGATAAATGGTGTAGTTTGTAGAAGAGTTTATAATTAAAATGCTTAAATGTTGGTTATTAGTGATAATACATAGATAATGATGTATCTACTAGTGTTTGAGTTACGGTTATGCATATATTACTATTATTATAAATATTTCCTAATTTGTTTGTACGAAGAGGGAAAAATTTGTAGTTACTCATTTGTGAGGTCCACACGATGTCTCATTCCACTTTGTTGTTTGATTATTATATGCATGTGCTTCAGCTATATACTTTGTGCGCTAACTTAGGTAGGTAGAAAACATCAACTTCACCTAGATTCATAGGTCTGGGTGTGCCTATTTCCACAATGGTGTTTATTTGGAGATGATACATTGGCCAATTTTTCCTAAGCCTAGCCTCGTCATTCTCAATTAAGCGTGATTTGTCTTTAAAAAGATCCTATTATATCTGGCTACCGTCATATGATAATGCCAATGACCATAACCCTTTATGGATACCTCGTAAAGAGTATCTTTGTGTATAGATGCATTTTGTAGGAATTTTATTACAAATTATGAGTTTATGATAAATTAATGATTTTATGATTAATTTTGATTAAATGAGTTTGAATAGATTATTATATGACTTGGAATGATGAATTAATGTCTGGATATTGTTTGGGGCACTTGGGAATAATTGGGGTTGAAAGGGAAGTGATTGTTTATAAATCTGTGATTTAACATTATATTGAATTTTATAGTGTAAATGATTATTGAATATTTGAAAGAGATTAATTAGTATATTATTAAATATTTGAAAGAGATTAATTAGAATTTTAAAAGAGATAAATATGACACATATGTTCTCATTTTGGTAGGCATTGCATTGAGAACATAAATTAGGCATTTGAGAATGAGAAATGTATTTTTAATAATTAGTTATTTTAAATGTTTTTAAAAAAAAAAGTGATAGTCATTTTATAAATGTGATAAAGAGTTTATTTTTACACATTTTTATTTTGGGATTTTTGAACTCTCAAAACCCCCCTACATTCAAAATTTGATTCTTTTGTTGGGGGAAATCTATTACAAATATTTTTCTAGGTAGGATCTCAATGGATTGGTCTCCTTGAATTCTCATTATTTTATAAAGGATTACAGCTATGATTGGGTATAAGAAAAGTTCTTCAATTTTGATTTTTTCTCAAGTTGAGGTAGAGTTTTGTTGATCTCTCTCTCTCTCTCTCTCTCTCTCTCTCTCTCTCTCTCTCTCTGTGTGTGTGTGTGTGTGTGTGTGTGGTAAAATATTGGTCATACTATCCCTTCTGGGCGAGACTTCATGTTGGAGATTGGGTTTCCAGAGGATTGCTAGTGGTGTATGTGTTATTCCTAGATTTAGGCTAGAAGGACACAATATCAATTGGTGTATCTTACCATCCTAAGTTTTGATATGGGTGTAGGTGTAGAATGATGTTCAGCATTTGGTATTCATTGCCACCTTTTTGAAGGTGAGATTGTGGTATAGTTGGGTTGTGTGGCCCTAGTTTATAGCTTTAGTTGATCTCTTGACATCAGATAAATCTTGTTGCTCCTATGCTTGGTGTTTAGTTGGGATTTGAGTATCCCTTCAAGTGTAAGGAGTGCACTATTGAGCCTCTTTTACATGAGCACCCATGGTTGTGAGAGGGAACCTTGTATATTTGTATCTCTTGGTACCCTGAGTTGGATGTAGTATCCCTCAGAAGGGTGAATTTTGGTAGAGAATCCTCACCTTTTTCATATTCTTGGATAAGTTATTAAGACTCTAGTTGGATTTAAGAATGCTCTAGATGAGCATGGTGGGTCTTTTCAACATTTTGAGATGATCTTTCCCCGTGTTCTTGATTTTTTGACTTGGCAGTTATTGGTTCTTCAATCTTGGAGAGATCTTGGACGGCATTGTTTTGCAGTTAGATTCCTTGTAGTGGGGTAGAGTGGCTAGCATTATGCTTCTTTTGGTAGAGATCATGGCTAGATGTATCTTTCTTAGCGTATATGTATATCGTTGTTGAAGGACTTTGATGGATTGATGATTCTCTTTTGTGTGTGTTCATCCTTTCCACGGTTGTGAGGTTGGATTGTGAATATTTGGTGTGGTTTTCTCAAACTTGTAGAGGATTTGTATAGTTATTATTGCATCTCAATTGATCTCTAATCTTGCACTAAGTGTGCTTGTGTGGTTGGACTTGTAGGCTTCTAGGAGTAAGCCTATTCTTTAGGGGGATGATGTAATGACTCTCCTATTTTTTTAATGTATGACATCCTAATGGATGTGCCTTTGGCTTCTCATGCTCGTAGTGTGTTATCATGTTAGACCCATGTGAGCTTTGTACCTTTGTGGTAATCTGATTTATGTCATTGCATTGGCAATTTGTTTATGTTGTATACTTGGTTGTGAGAACCATTGTGCTATGGTTGGTTGTATTCTTTATTTGGGATGATTTTATTTTTCTTTGAGATGTTATTTGTGTGTGTGTATTTGGGTACCTGTTGAAAACAAAACAAACACTGAATAGGTCATTGCATTAGTTCAAATGGTTAGATAAAACGTTCAAAAACACTAATATCGGCCTATTGCCTTCTAACTAGAAAGAGTGTGATTAGTTTCATATTTATCCCTCTGAATATGCTTCAAATTAGTGACCAATACTATTCTAGCATGAAGGATTTGATTCAAATTTAAACTAAAAAGATGAAAAAGCATGTATTTTAGCTCTAAAAGATGAATTTAAAACAATGTAAAAGCATGGAATAAAGAGTGGAATATGATTCTAAGAGTAATCCAACAGCATAACAATGTAATTTTGATCTAATGTGAAGGCTCATTTGCTCTCAAAATAGGCTTCTATTTATAGAAGAATGGGAGAGAGAGGGGGGAGGGACAAGGTTCATTTATGAATTAGAAGACTCATAAATGAAGATGTAAGAGCCATTAATGCCCAAGGAATTAATAAAGCATGGGAGAGACATAGGCTTAAGGCATCTTCATTAATAAGTCATTAATGAAAGCCTTAAAGAGGCAAGGGAGGATGTAAGAGGATGGCTTGAGAAAGTGGACCTTAAGGAGGTCAAGCTTGAGAAA
>MU226956.1:3559286-3581763 GCA_018584345.1 Thuja plicata | reverse complement strand
GAAAATACTATCTTCTTTCACAAGATCAATCAACAACAAAATACTTGTTTGCTTCCTTTAACAAACAACTTCAATACTGTCCCAAGTTTTACAGTTTCCAAGAATTGAGTTATTTGACCCACTAAAAATCCAAACCAAAATTTCTGGAAAACACAAAGTTTGTAGATAACTACAATATCTATCATCTCAAAAAATCTTAAGGTCTGGGGACCCCATTTGATTCCTCAAACAATTATTGTTTCAGACTGAAAATTCTGATTCATATCCCTGTCATAATTCAGAATTAAAACACCAAACCCTACCTAGGGCATCTCATATCTTTCTCAAAACAAAACCAAATGATCTAAAAAAAATTTCATATTAACCTTTTATGAGTCTATTTTCATAATATTCAAGCCATTAAATTTTTCCATGGTTCAATCATGAGATAATCACAAACCCTCACCTGTAACTCCATTTAAGACAGTTTAAAAATAGTTTTTACAAAAATATTCATAACTTTCACCAATATTCATAAAAATGACTCAAACCAAAATTAAATGAAATTTTATTCACATATCTTGCAAATTAATCTAAATATAGATCTTAAATCCTCCATATGAATCCGTACCAAATGCTGCATTATGACTTTTCTCAGGAAGTTTGAAATCTGCAAACAACAACTTTCACCAAAACGTCCATAACTTCTTCATTTCTCAATGAAATCACTCCAAACCAAAACAAGAAGGAATTTTATTCACTCTAATTTATATCCATACATTTTATACAACATTTACAGGTCTTATAGGTCTGTAAATGTCCTGAAAACAACATAAAAACAGTGAGACCAATCAAAATAACTAAGTTTGAATACACCCAAATTGTTTCAAAATGTTATCCTTCTTCTCCTTCCTTCCATTAATGATTTGGTTCGACCATACAATGGTATTTAAAGACTCTTATACATTTCAAACCTCCCTAACTACCCCATAACTGATGGAAAACCAAATTTACATCTTTTTGTTGCATTTTGACAATTTTTTTTTTGCTTGACAACATTTGTTGTCAAATTGACAACTTTTACAAAATGACCTTGCAACTTTGTAGAAACCTTAAAAACATGTCACAATAGACTATTAATGAAATTTTACACCATTTCCACCCTTCCATGGATGGTTTTACATCATTTGACCTTTTTTACCAATTTAGGCCTTATATGGATAACTATGACAATTTTGACAAAATGGCTCATGTAGCCTTACATCAATGGACTCAATACATCACAAATGAAATTATGACATAAAATTTACTCAAATGGATCATGTTATGATATTATACTTCTTTTGGAACCTCCTGGTTCTTTTCCTTATACCTGGGTGCTCCTGCACTAGTTTTGTGTTTGGGTAGCGGATTGGAGTGGCTCCTTACGTGGATCCCTAACTCTGAAGTGGTTGGAACAAGCCACGTGAAGGAGTTCTTAATAAATTGATAACTTAATAAATTAACTTGGGTAAAAACATATCAATGAGATTAATTGACTACCTGGCCACCCGAGGGTGTTGATCGAAGGTAAGTCAGTGTCTGGTTCATTGAGGATGTTCATCGGAGACATAGTATCTATCCACTTTAGGGTGTTGATCAAAGATACATACTGATCCTTTCATCTGTAGACGTTGATCAAAGACTTGATTCTACTTGGGTTATTGAGAGCCAAGTAATGACACTCCACCTTGAGTCCCTTCACTATAGCCTTGATATCTATGAGTAGTACCTCGGGTATATTATAGTTAAATGGGTTTCTTGATTGTATTTGGATATTAGATCACATGTTGATGTTCTCCATATGAATTTTTATTCTACATCTATTTGTTATACTTTGACCATTGTTTCTTCCTTGAGTCATGAATTTTGATTGGCATGTGTGAGAGTCACTCCTTGCTTGCATGTTTGCCTTTTGTTTTTGGTTGGGTTACTATCTCCACGAGCATGGTGGGGTGACCCTGAGGGTTCCACATGCTAGGGTGGCGTTGCACTTTACCACTATTGGGGATTAGTGTATAGGTGACGGGCTTACCCCAGCTACTGGGATTTGGAGAATTAAGTGCTCATTGTGTATGTTTTATCGATTATACCATTAATATATATACATGTATATGCATTAATATTCTTGTCTTTTAGTTCAATTTATTTTATGCATTCAGTTGATGTATGTATTGATGTAATTGAGTAACAATGACCTTGATGTGTTTTTTTTTGGTTCTCCCTAGTGTGGAGCTAGATTTTTTTTAGCCATACATTGGAGTCGGCTTAGGTTCCAGGATTTTACGCCTTGCATTTTCACAAAATTTTACAGATTAGCATTTGTGCCTGCTTTCAACATCTGCATTGATTTGTGTCTCCAACTATTGATTAGCATCTTTGCCTCTCTAAAATAAGACTTTTATCTTATAAATTTCACCATTCATGAATCATAATCTTCGCAAATCAGCATCTGCATAGTGATAATTAGCGTCTCTGCTTTCTTCCATCGTCTCCACCAAGTTTGGTTTTGCAAGAAGTTTGGTGAATTGGGTTTTTTTTTTTAAATTCTGAGTTGGAATCATGAGGGTTCTTAGATGTCTTCCAGACCTTGTTTATGATCATTTTAGGATCATAATTTGTGTTATTTTTATTTGAGTGGTTAGAAAGGAAATGAACTTGTATGGTTAATCACAGCAGGAACATTTACTTTTGGGTTTAAAAATAACATTTATGATATGGGTTTGAGATTGGTTTATTCTCTCGCTTGTCATCCATGAATTATAGATGGCTTATCCTCTCATATGTTGTGGATGTTGTTTGAATCCTTATAGGGAAATCTTTGGAATGTGTTCTCTATTTTGTTCTGAGTGCATGTTTGGTTGTCTTGAAACCTTTGGAAGAGATTGTGAAGTCTTTCACTTTTGTGGGAACATGTGATGTTCGGTATGTTATCTTTATCATGTGGTTATTAATATGTTATTTTTAAGAGATGCACATTGAAATGTAATGTTTATCCTATGTTTCAAAAAAAATATTAAGTGCATATTTAACCCTTTATAGATGATACATACAAATCTATCTAGAATCAAAAGAGCAAGAGGGGTAAATGTGATGTGTAGCCCTTTCTTCTCTACCTTAAACCCTTAGTAAAGGTTCCTCAATCCAAGGACCAAGCCAAGGACCCTAACATCTTGATACTGACTTTATAGGGTGATTTATACTTTTCATAATGGGTTCCATATCCCGTTCAACCTACTACTTCCAAAACCTAAACAAACCCTTAGGATTTCCTTATAAACTCCAAGTGACCCTTAAGGATAGAATGACCCTCTTAGGCTTGATTTGTTTCCCAAGACCCAAGGGACATAAAGGACTTTAAAATGGTATTTTATTAGGCCAACATGATAGGAATCCATCACTGATTCTACACTCCCAATCCACTGGTGAACACTTCTTCACAAAAACCCCAATTCCCTGTAGCCCTTCCTGGACTATTTTTCCTATTTAACTCCTTATTCCTCAAAAGGACCCAAACTATAAATTGGTAATTCAAACACCCTTAACAAATTTATAGAACCCTCCCAAATGGTTTGGTCTATTTCACTAAACAAGGGTCTCAACCCTTATGGAAACTTGGAGACCTAATTGTCCTAATCAGACTCATTTCCAAAAGGAAGTGCTTCTTAATGATGCTTCCCCACCACATAAATAAATTTTTCATCTTCCATTCATGTATTAACCATAGATTCCAAAGGAATTATCTTTTATCTATCACCCAACTCCAGATATGGAACTTTATATATTCTTCACTTTGCTGGCCACATAGAGATGTCCACCTAGGGCATCAGTTTTCTTCCTGCTCTGGTAAGGAACCTGAAAAAACCCATTGGATTCCTAGAATACATAGGCCAATCTTTCTTTTCCTCCATGTTAATTAACAAGGGTGTTTGGAAAGATATGGCCATTTCTTTGACAAGCCCTAAAAATGGCTTAAATTCATACCACCGGTGAGTAAAACTGAGTTGCCTCCCTTTAAATAGAAGATCAAACCCTCATAATTGATGCATATGAAAGTTATAGGAAAACCATACAATCCGCAACTATAATTCAAAACATATACCTACCGTTCAGGGTTGTACACGGTCTCAAAACATGGAAAATGCAGGAATTTCATTTTTAAATATCCAGATGCAAAAAATTTACAATCTCCTCTTCTCAACTTGGAGAGGTTTATTTCATTACTTTTATGTGCTTTCCAGTGGTCTCCTACCACATTTTGAATTGTGGTTTTTGATGAGTACAAAATACAACTTTTTGCAAAAGTTTTCAAACTTCAAAACTTTGCAACTCAATGACTTTGAGTCATCTAGGAATTTAAAAAGACCTCATAAATACTTATAAGACTCTTCTACATGACCCTAATCCCAAATGTCTATGGTGGTTTATAGTTCACCATTCCATGACATAGGGTTACATAGTGGGGTTCTTTATTACAAACATCAAAACACTCAAAGCAAACAAAATGCCTTGTTGGAAAAAAAATATGGTGTCATTAGGTATTTTATTTTCCATTTTGGGGTGCCCCTTCACCATACTACCGGGGTGAATTTGTCTCAATTTCTCTTGATATAATCTCTTCAAGATAGGTACCATTCTTCTTCATGTCAATTTCAACCTTCCACATAGCTTCGTCTTCAGGAAATCCTTCCCACTTAGCAAGATACTTCTTGTATGTGTTCTTCCTGGTCTTTTTGATGACCTTGGTATCCCAAATATTCTAAATTTTTCTTGGTTCATGGTGAGGAATGTATGCAATGGATTCTTCCAACTCTTGAACCTTTACATCAGTTCCTTCATGTACATCTCCCTTATAGGGTGTTAGATATAAAATGTTAAAGATGAGAGAGATACTAAGATCTAGGGGGAATGTAATCTCATATGCATTCATTCCATATTTCTTCAATACTTGACAAGGGCCTACTTTCCTCATCATTAATTTTGAGTACTTCCCCTTGGGTAGTATTTCTTTCTTGAGACATGCCCATACCAAATCTCCTACTTTCAATTGAACATATCTCCTTCTCTTATCTGTTATTTCCTTGTAATTCTCTAAAGCCTTTTGAAGTGTTTACTTAACCTGTTCATGAATCTCCCTTATATTGTCTACAAATTATTCTCCTTTGGCACTTATTTGTCCCTCTTGAGGAAGGTCTCTCAACTCCAATACCCCTCTAGGATTCTATCCATAGATTATTTTAAAAGGGCTCTTACCAGTGATTTTGTTTACTGAATCATTGTAGGAAAATTATGCTTGTGGTAGGATGGCTTCCCACTTTTTTCCATGCTTCTTAGTCAAGAATCTTAATAGGTTCCCCAAAGACCTATTTACTACTTCAGTATGCCTATTTGTTTTTGGATGATAGGAAAAACAAAAGTTCATATTGGTGTTCAATTTCTTCCATAGTGTCCTCCATAAGTGGCCAATGAACTTCACATCCCTATCAGATACAATGATTTGAGGCAATCCATGTATCCTCATTATCTACTTAAAAAAATTTCTATGTATGTGGCATCACTTTTGATTTTACAAGGTAGGAAGTGGTCCATCTTATTGAACCTATCCACCACTACATAAATACTATCTAATCATCTCTGATTCCTAAGTAGACCCGTGAAAAAATCCATATTGCAACTCTCCCATGCCCTTGTAGGGATAGGGAGTGGTTGATACAGTCCTGCATTTGTGGATGTGCCATTTTCTCTTTGACAAGTGACACATGTCTCTACAAACCTCCTAACATCACTTTGAACTTTAGGTCACAAGTAGAACCTCTTTACTTGTTCTAGGGTCTTATCCAACCAAAAAGGTCCACTCATTCTTCCACAATATTTCTCTTTTATTATGTTCTCATTCATTTAACACCTAGGGATACATAATTAACTACCTTTGAACAATAGACCATCCCTTATCAGAAAATACAAGTACTCAACATGATAATGAAGACATTAATTTTTCCATTAGTATGAAAGGGAAAAAATTTATTTTAACCAATGGTAACACTACACCAAAAGACAGATTTCAGTTCAGACCAAAAGTGCTAAAGTGTAGAGAAACCCAACGACACACTTTTACAGTGCAAACTAAAAATGTTGAAGAGGAAACCGATAGAGGAACCCGACAAGCACATTACACTGTAAACCAATAGAGAAGACAATAGAGTAACCTGACAGAGAAAGGGAACTCGACGGATAGTTCATAGAAGGAACACCAAAAGACTTTCAGAGCAACCCGAGCATCAGACACCGAAAGTCAGTTATATCCCGAGAAAAGTGGATCTGACTTCCACATCAGATAAAATAGTTATGTTTTATATTTAGAGTTTTGATTTGATTTAAAACCATTTCTTGAGGGACAACAAAGATAATTGTAATTTTTTAATCAGTCTAACTGATTAAAAACATGCAAACTAGGAGATCAAGGTCAAGTTGTAAACCTTTGATCATAGAGTTATCTTTGTAATATGTGAAATAGAATTAGGTCAATCTATTGTATAAATAGATGTGTAATCATTCATTTAAATTTGGATGTGACGATGAAATTAGCCAAGAAGAACATCTATGGATCAGACTGAGAGTTTCAAGAAGCAGAACAACAAAAGATGAATTTGGTTATCAAGAACCAAGAATCAAGGCTACCGAGCAACAGAGGTATTAATCAATCACATTAGGTGATACTTTGTACATGTGATTTTAATGGATCTATAATCACCAATTGAATATTTCATACATTCAGGTCAATGAGTATTTTTGTCTACATTCTAACAAGTGTAGCAAACAGAAGAAATCCTTTCAAGAAAGGTGGATTTAACAATCCTTTGTAAATCTCTTAACCAAGTGCACACTAAACAATGTTGCTAAAGTTCTTAACAGAGTAGACCTTAACCAGTCTCCACATAATACTCCTAATAGGGTAGATCATCAGAAGTGATCAAAATTGTAAGCCTTAACCGACCCCTTCCAATTTGCAGATAGTAAAGTTTTTGTGGGTGTCATCCCCACCGCAGCTTTTACCTTCTAACATGGGTTTTCTGCGTTACCATATCTTGTGTTATGTGTCATTACATTTCATGAATGCTTCTATGGATTTTTATATGTTTGTTAAGTTTATGAATTGATATAACTTACACAAAGATAGGATAGGATAGATGGTTGTTAATACAATGGATTACTAAATGGATTAAGGTTAAAGATATAAAAGTTTTAGAGGTATTGATTCACCCCTCCCCTCTTAGTACATACTTCCCATTATTTCCAACAATTGGTGTCAGAGCTAGATCTCTTAATTGGAAAATTTTAAAGACTTAAGAGAAAATATTATACAATGGAGAAGTACAGGCTTGAGAAAAGTATTGAAAATCAGAACTTAGAGATACAAATTTTCTATGAACAGTATAAAGAATCTAGAATCAAGATGAGACAGTTGATGGATGAAAGAAAGATTATGGCATATCGCTATAATGAAACAGAATATCATGAAGAGGAGATACCTGATCTATTTGAGTCTTCAGGATCTGCAACTAGAAAATCATCAGACACATCAGAAGAAATCATCACAAGTCTAAATGAAATCAATCAACATTTGACTGAACAAATAAAATCTCTGCAAATCGGTCAAGAGACACAAATGGTAAGAATGATTGATGTCATGAACAATGCTAGACAAGATGAGAAAGAAAGAACATTAGATATTGATGACAGAAGGAAGATTAACGAAAAGCTACAAGAGAAAGAGTTAGAAATACAAAGACTTACAAAACATCATCATGAGATCACAAATCAGATTATTCTTATGAGCCAAGAGGAAAACTGAATGAATATATAACTCATGGAAAGAATAGAAGCTATTGGTGAGCTAAGAGAAGAAAATGAAAAGCTGAAACATGAAGTGAAAATTCAGCAATAGCACAATCACATGATCAAGAGAGTTGAAGAAAGCACCAAAAGGATGGATCATTTTCGGGATGGACAAAGAAGAGTCAACAATAATACTAGTGAAGGGTTAACCAAAAATGAAGAATCACCAAACCAAGCTGATCCAAAGAATTTCTATGCAAATCCAAGAACAAGAAAGCATTCATGCAATCACTATGAAAAAATAGGCCACACATCAAATGTCTGCAGGAGAAAAATGAAAGGTATTCCTAAATCCACTCTTTCAATCATAGAAATTTCTTATAAATGTAACAAGAAAGGAAATAAAGCATATGAATGTAAATCTAAGGTGAAACAACCAAAGAAGGAAACCTACATAGACATTTATACTGTCCTACTTGAAAAATAGATGGACACACATCTCTTGATTAATGGAAGAAGAAAAAGCAAGCATGGAAGCCTAAAGATCAAGAAATTGCTTATCAACCAAAAAGATTCGGTAACTCATATGTTTGGGATTACAACACATGGTTAAACTACACATCATGTGGAAGATTTGGACATATTGCTACAAACTACAGAAGATAATGGATGAGAAAGTCTAGGAGTTGGACTAACCTTGAAATGGCATGTCTACACTGTCATAAAGTTGGTCATCTAAAGAAGGACTGCAGAGACTGAGTGACAAAGACTAGCACCTTTGCCAATGGAAACACCATTGAAGACATCGGGAAGATGAGAAACAAAATATGGAGGAAATCTACAAACACTAATGAAGTTGAATTGAGCAATGCAAATGGTGACACCTTATCCAATGGATATGGTGACATCACCACCCCCACCTAAGCAGAACAAGTAAGTATAGAACTGCACTATACCAAGTTATATTCTGCATCAGTTCCATTATTACTTGTTACATTTTTGAAAATTTAATTTCATCGGTAAATACATACCAAAAATAATTGGTATACATAAAAAGCTAAGTTGTCTATACTTACCAAGCATCATCGATTAACACATAAAAATCAAAGTCGCTAGTATAAACTAAGATCCATCGGTAATCATGAAAGTTGACATGTTGACTTTGCCATACACCGAGATCCATCGATAAACAGTCAAATGAGTTGACACCTGTACCAAGCATCACATTCTCACTGAGAATGAAATGTGTGTGCTACTTGACGACTCCATCTTCAAACACTGAGAAGTGGGTGAGCATTTATGACATGACTTAGGGAAAAAGTCTATAAATAGTCGATGAAACAACACATTATTCACAAAGAGACTTAAGCAAAGAAGTAAGAACGAAACTAGAGCATGAAGTGACCAGATTGTAGAATGACTCCAACCCTTTTCACAGCACTCAAAAAGATTCCTAGCAGTCACATTAGGTTGAAATAAAGTAACAGAAGTCACCGAGAACTCTATTTTCATTTATGGGAAAAAGCCCTAAATTATGAAATGATGGCATCAACTTCAAGAACCTCCAAGATCATGAATGCAAAGAATGATAAGGTTAATCTAATCAAGAATACCACCTGTGAAGAACCTCATTACATAATATGTCCTAAGGTTACTTCACAACCCGACAATGCTAGTGTATTCTCTAGTATACCAGCTAGGGTTTTTCTTGTTGAAGATGTGCAAGTTTATATACATGGAAAGATTGCAAAAATAGAAGACTTGGAAGTTGAGCAAGCTTACAAGAATCTTTGCAATGATGTTGGAACAATAAAATAAGAACATGAGCACATTGAAGTGAAAGGTCTCACACATGCCCTACTATTCCTAAAGGAATTCAAGATTGAATGGATTTAGTTAGTACTAAGAAGAGTACATGACCGAAAGATATGGATGGATGAGCCAAAACCGATAACTAAGGATGTTATACATGTTGTTACTGGTTATCCCATAGCCGATAAAGTAAAGGCACTAAAGTACCCTCCTAAATTTGACATTGAAAAGAACATAGGAGCAGCATGAGATGGAACAAGATTAAAGGTACCCACCATCAAAGATGATGAAATGAAATTTGGAGCATGTGTCTTAGAATACAAGTTCTTTCAGGCTAGCTGGATGAACTATATTGCATCCAGAGTAGTGGATACAGCATACAAAATTATCAAGAAGGGAATAAAATTATATATTTTAGAACTTCTACTAAGGCAATTAGATGAGAACATGAGGACAATCAGGACTACAAAGTCCAACTCATATAAGTTTGGTTCACTCATTATGTGCATATTCTTCTATTTTCAAGAATCCTTCCCATCTATTAGCAATGTCAAAGGGGACACTACATGACCAGTGACAACACACATTAGTGAGTTCATCAAATCACTAGGAGACAATTTTGAACCAGTCATGGATGAATACTTTGTTGGGTTCAAAGAAAGAATGCAGAAAAGAATGAGGATTCTAGAGAAATTAGTAGAAAATTTTAAGAATGACATTTTTTATGGTGAACACTGATTACACCTATATCAAGCTAGCTATACCAAGGACAACATGGCTGGAACCACATGACTATGAGGTTAATATAGATCAAGAAACCAATGCCATTGAAGCATTGATAAATGAACCATTGGATAAATCACAACCCAAGTTTGGAACTTATGAGGAAGCCAAAGAAAGGATTAAAACTGACTTAGTTGTGAAAAATATTAACAGGAAGAAAGATAAAATGGTTAACACCTTGAACAAAAAAAATTTGGTGAATGAAGCGGAAACATAATAGACAGAAGAAATCAAGGGTCGGTCACCCGTCGGTGAAGCTGAGAAGGAGATTGACTCAGAATCCACAGAGTTTGATACACCACCTCCATCACCAGCAAAGAAACCAAGGACTACTGTTGCATCTAGGACCAGGAGTCAAACAGCAAAGGATACAATTCCTTCACCGATCAAGAAAGGTCAAGTGAGGACATATAAAAGAAAGCCTCAAATAGGGAAAAGGGCCCAACAAAAAGAAGAAAGTTCCTCAGAACTAGGTAATACATTGAGGATACTGAAAAGGATGAACAATCTGTACAAGTTCTCAAGAACACACTTCCTTGTACAATTGATGAGGTATATTCTTCTATTATCAAATTAGGTACAGCAAATGATCGCAAGATTAAAAATTGGCTAACTCTAGACACCAAGGACCAGAATAAGATAGAAGAGGAAATTATCACAATGATGTGTGCATTCAAATATGTTCCAATACAATTGGCAGATAGGATGCCAAAAGAACTTATGAATAGATTGTTGGCAAGATGGACATTTGTATTACATTCTGAGAAACAGATTAGGGAAAGAGCCCTAGTTTTTTTTACGCCACCCGATTTTAAAATAGAGGAGATTGAAGAAATAATGAAGAAACACTCCAAAAGATTCTCACCAAAGTTAATAACCTACCAAGTGCTTCAAGGACATCTAATTGAGCTAGACAGGAAGAGTAAGGCTGAATGGAGAAAGATACTTGATATACCTAAAAAGGATACAAGTCCCAAGCCACAAATAGCTCTTACTAACAAGCAATAGAATAAAGATAATCAAGCTAAATAGAGCCCTAAACATATTCTTATTAGTGATGAGGATGTTAATGAAGAAGCATTGAACACAAAATCCAACAAGGATATGGACATTGCAGATGAAACATGGCCAGATAATACTGTCATTTATATTACCGGAGGAGATCCTGCAGATGAGATACTGAAAGATGAAGATGTCACTGTTGTCCAAGACCAAACCGATGAACAGGACACTACTACAAATTCTGCATAGGTAGACACACAAGGACAAATACCATTATTGATACAAGCTATCAATATAATCTCAGAAAAGGAGAAGTCACCTAACAAGGATGCAAGCATACCCGAGGATGCAGTGGAAGAAGAAAAGAAAGAGACAACCAATGAATAGATAGTCATTGGTGGAGAACAAAATGTTACAAATATAGATCACACCAAAAAGGATGCACAAATGAAATATACAGATGAAGTGCAAAAAGAGAAAGGTGAACAAGATAAGCCAGTTGATACCACTCCTAAGAACACCGAAGGAGATGCTGCAGTTATACTAAAGGTTGATGAGGAGACGTCCACACACAACCAATAGGCAAACCTTGAGTAGTAGGAAAAAGGTACAACACCACCAAAGCCTTCCTCTAGAACATCAGACCAAGCAGAAAAACTTTCTTTGGTATTGCATTCAGGTGCATCTCACAAGAGGAAGAAGAAAACCAAGAAAAGAAAATTAGAAGTAACACTTGACGAAATCATTGAGATACCCAAGTGTGATCCAACTATTTTAGATTATGAATCTCTCCAAGAGCATGGAGAAATTTGTCAGAGAAAATATTTACAAGAAAATCTTAGAAAAGAGCATAGGGACTCTTTAGTACTAGAAAATACAAGAGATATCTTACACCAGATAGTTCCTGACATTGATGTTGATCACAATGCTCTCATTCTGGATCAACTTTCCGTTCTAGCTGAAGCCATCACAACTCAAAATGTGGATGCATAAAAATCCATTAAAGAACAAGAAGAGAAAAAGTTCCAATACAAATTAACTGAAAAGATCAGCCAATAAGTGGCAGAAAATAAGGTAAAGCTTTTTGAATTAGAAAACAAATTAGACCCTATCATTTCAGAAGCATTAGCCTTAATTTAGAAGTTGTGAACCTTAGAGAAATTCGCTAAGGAAATTAGTGATAAGATAGCAAAGATAGATTCTAATCTAAATGCAAGTGCACAAGGTCTAACCACATATGGAAATGCAATCATACTGCATTATGACAAGATTATTGAAATCAAAAGGTTGAGACAAGAAATTTGGGAACCAGAATCATAGTTTAGGGATGAGGTTACCAAGCTATGGGCTCAACTATTTCCAAACCTAACACTTATGCAATAACACATGACTTTGGCAAGAAAGCTAATTGCCACCCTTGAGACATCTGTAGAAAACAACATCTATGATATGCATGCCAGGAATACACTAGAGCACATGGCTCTTGAGAAACTAAAGGAGAAATGGGAGAAAATGATGGAGGATATGAAGACTTCTCCTTCCCATAGTTTTTATAAGTTGTAAGTATACACCTTTGTCCTAATTATCAAAAATGGGGTAAAATGATATGTATAGAATATAGTAAAAAGGGAAAAATGATGATATGTACAGTAGTAAAGGGAGAATGATATGAAGATAAGGTGAAAAGGGAATATGGTATAAAGGCAAGTATACATGTGTTTACTTATACTATACTGGCATATATATAGGGGGAGTCATAAAATGACAAGGTAAACACATGGTGTACATACTACTCAGTTTAGTATTATGCACATATTAGTTTTTGATACTAATGTCAAAGGGGGAGATTGAAGGAATTAATTTTTCCATTAGTATGCAAAGGGAAAACTATTCTTTAAACCATCGGTAACACTACACTGAAC
The DNA here is from genome assembly GCA_018584345.1 of Thuja plicata. Classification (NCBI taxonomy): domain Eukaryota; kingdom Viridiplantae; phylum Streptophyta; class Pinopsida; order Cupressales; family Cupressaceae; genus Thuja; species Thuja plicata. The sequence continues at coordinate 3,568,390 of MU226956.1, read as the reverse complement.
AACATATTTTAGTTCAGAATGAAAGTGCTAAAGTGTAGAGAAACCTGATGACACACTTTTACAGTGCAAATCAAAAATGTTGAAGAGGAAACCAACAGAGGAACCCGACAGAGGAAAGGAACCTGATAGAGGAACCCGACAGAGGAACCCGACACTATAAACTGAAAGAGAGAAAAAGAGAGGAACCCAACAGAGCAAGGGAACCCGATGGATAGTTCACAGAATGAACATCGAAAGACTTTCAGAGCAACCTAAGCATCAGACACTGAAAGTCAGTTATATCCCGAGAAAAGTGGATCTGACTTCCACATCAAATAAAATAGTTTTTTTTTATATTTAGAGTTTTGATTTGATTTAAAACCATTTCTTGAGGGACAAGAAAGATAATTTTAATTGTTTTAATCAGTCTAACTGATTAAAAAATGCAAACTAGGAGATCAAGGCCAAGTTATAAACCTTCAATCATAGAGTTATCTTTGTAATACGTAAAATAGAATTAGGTCAATCTATTGTATAAATAGATGTGTAATGATTAATTTTAGTATGGATGTGAGGATGAAAGTAGCCAAGAAGAACATCTATGGATCAGACTAAGAATTTCAAGAAGCAGAATAGAAAAAGATGAATTTGGTTATCAAGAACCAAGAATCAAGGCTACCGAGCAACAGAGGTATTAATCAATCACATTAGGTGATACTTTTTACATGTGATTTTAATGGATCTGTAATCACCAATTGAAGATTGCATACACTCATATCAATGAGTATTTTTGTCTACATTCTAACAAGTGTAGCAAATAGAAGAAATCATTTCAAGAAAGATGTATTTAACAATGCTTTGTAAATCTCTTAACCGAGTGCATAATAAACAGTGTTGCTAAATCTCTTAAAAAAGTAGACCTTAATGAGTCTCCACATAATACTCCTAATAGGGTAGATCATTAGAAGTGATCAAAATTGTAAGCCTTAACTGGCCCCTTCCAATCTACAAATAGTGAATTTTTTGTGGGTGCCATCCCCACTACAATTTTTACCTTCTAACAAGGGTTTTTTGTGTTAACATATCTTGTGTTATGTGTCATTATATTTCATGAATTATTCTATGGATTTTTACATGTTTGTTAATTTTATGAATTGACATAACTTTTACAAAGATAGGATAGGACAGATGGTTGGTAATACAATAGATTACTAAATGGATTAAGGTTAAAGAGATAAAAAATTTAGAGGTACTGATTCACCCCTCCCCTCTCAGTACATACTTCCCATTATTTCCAATAGATAAGCATCAAAAAATTTAGTGCAAACCTTTCATATGTCATGGAAGCCTTCATCTCCATCATACATGATCTTAAAGGAATCAATTCCCACACTCTGTAACTTCACTTCTTGCACAGTCAAACTCCTCCTTCTTAGAGAATCTTCCACTTTGTTGGCTATTCCTTTCTTGTGCTTGATGTTGAAATTATAGGATTTAATGGAATCCACCCATTTCATGTGCATATGACTTAGCTTCTCTTGGGTTTTTAGGAAAATTAGAGCTTGGTTGTCAATGAAAACAAAAACTCATTGGGAAATAGGTAATGCCTCCATTTATTTAGTGTTTGGACTAGAGCATACATCTCTAAGTCATAAGAAGAGTAAATCCTCTTAGCTTCATTTATTTTTTCACTGAAGAAGGTATGGGCCTTCCTTCTTGACTCAAAACTGCACCTATGGCTATGTTAGATGCATCACACTCTATAGTAAAAACTTTGTGAAAATTAGGGAAAAAAAGTACTGGTTGTTTTGCCACCTTTTGTTTCAGAGTTTGAAAAGAGTCCTCTGCTTCCTTTTTCCACCCAAATATGCACTTCATTCCTCCCTTTATAGTCTCCAAAATTGGAGCAAAAATCTGATTGAAACCTTTGATGAACATCCTATATAAAGTGGCAAGTCCATGGAAGCTTCTCACCTCAATCATGGTTCTTGGAGAGAGCCAATCCAAAATGGCTTCCACCTTGTTTGGATCCATCTTGATATTTCCTCTTGATATCACAAACCCCAAATAGATCAACTCCTCCTACATGAAAATACACTTTTCCAAATTGATTAGGATTTTTTCATCAAACAATATTTTCAACACCAAATCTACATGTCTCAAATATTCATCTCTTCTCCTACCGAAGATTAAAATTTCATCTACATAAAGTATAACAAATTTTATAAGGAAATATTTTAGCACTTCATTAATGACCCTCGCGAATGTTCTAGGTGCATTTGACAAGCCTAATGGCATTAAATTCCACTCATATAAGCCATCATTGGTCTTGAAGGAAGTATTCCATTCATCTCCACTCCTAATTCTGATTTGGAATTGGCAGCTAAGGGAAAGAAATTTATAGCCAACTGCATGGACAGAGTGAAGTTCAGCTTTGAGCACATTAAAAAGATAGAAGAGGTATAAATCATGGTGGACAGCATCAGAAAATTAGTTGAGAATTCCACGCAAGACATGAACATCTGTAACAATTTCTATCAAGGACAGTTGGACAAGATTGAGAAGGCTAAGTTAGAAATTAGCAAGATAAGAGTCTGACAAACTCAGTTTAGAAATGCACTTGTGCCATCTCTAGCAGTCCTAAATGAGAACATCAAAGAGATTGATGCCACCATTATGACATATGATCAAGGTCCTTGCATGGATCTGATGAAAATGGAGAAACTAACATATGCCCTATGTGCGCATCTTTAGACAGTTGATGCAATGAAAGTATTCTGGCAGAAAGAGATCCAATCTCTTCATATTGTGTACCCTAAAGTTTACATGGAATAAGTATGTAAAAGACTTACAAGTTTTTGTACACCTTTGTCATTAATGTCAAAGGGGGAGTAATATAGAATGTGTATATATGAGAAGCAGTATATGTATATATCAATAAGATGTTATGATATACAGTTATTTTTTATGTTAAGTCATTTTGAGAAACTTGGCCACATTCCTTTGTTGCCATAAATGAAAAAGGGAGAGATTTTTGGCAAGTTGACTTCCTGAGGATGCATGACTCATTTTGTGTTGTCATCATGGCAAAAAATTCATACTAAGTTTCTATCAAAGATAAAACAGAAGGAAAAATGACTAAGTATGGAAACAGGGTAGACAGAGATATTGAGCGATCAGCGCACGTGCAAGAGATCGAGTTAGCATATGCACATTCAGATATATGTTCTATGACATGTGTACATACTACATCCAAACATGCATAGTATGAAACAATAGTATGGAGAAGTTACAGATAGATCAGTAGACCAACAGTCCAGAAGACAGAGCATGAAATCCGACTAGTGTTTTGATCAACGTGAATTATTTTGTTATGTAATGGCTAAGAGCCTTTGATTATATATTTGTAATGATGTAGTTAGCATTGTTGTAAACATGCTTGAGATGACTTGTTCGGAAGCGTTGTGTATTTTGTTTTAGGGCTGACTAGAGTCTTGTTTTGGGTCGTGCCTATTCGGATATGAACATATAAGTATGTAATGTAAAGTTATATTACAAGTGTCGATTATAATGAAAGAGGAAGTTATAAAAGAGAAGTATGATGAAGTTAGTATATGATATAACTCTTTAAAAGAGTAAGAGCATTCATGAATACACAGAACTGATCAGACAGCAGTGTCATCACAGCAGTTCACTTTTGATATAGTGTATATCAACTCTCAGAAGGTTGTAGCCTTCATCCTATTGGGCAGTGAGCCATATACTTTTAACAGGGTTTTTGTAAAAGACTCCTAATAGGGTCAGACCTTTAACCAGGTCATTGTACTCATATTGTAAAGACTGCTTCTAATAGGGCAAAGGAACTTTAATAGGTTCATTATAATAGTACAATATTTGTGGGTACTAATTCCCACCGGGGTTTTCCTCTGATCAAGGTTTCCCCGTAATCATATCATGTGTTATGAGTTCTTATTTTAAGCTTCATTCAATGTATGTTTGATTTATGTTTAAGTTGCTGAAAAGTAATTAATAGACAAACATTGATTCACACCCCCCCTCTCAGTGTTTCTAACATACTTTTCAAATCCACCTTGCAGTAGTATTTGGCCCCTCCCAAGCAATCCAACAAGTCTGCAATCCTAGGCATAGGTAACCTATACCTAATTGTGATTTTTTTGATAGCCCTTGAATCTGTGCATAACCTCCAAGTTCTATCCTTCTTTGGGGCCAACAAAGTGGGGACTTCACATGGACTCAAACTCTTGGCTATCAAACCTTTGTTCAACAAATCTTAAATCTATCTTTCCATATCCTCATTTTGTTGAGGGGTCAACTTGTAAGAATCCTTATAAGGAAAATATGCACTAGGGATAAATTCTATATTGTGACTAATATCTCTGACATAGGGTAAGGTACTTGGAAATTCCTTTTCCATGATATATTTGTACCTTTCTAGTAGTTCTTATATTTCTCCTTTGGGATATTCTCTCTCCTTCACTACCTTTTTTTTATCTCTTTTTGTAAGATCACCAAGGCATAGTAGTGTGTGTCCTTTATTATTTCAAGGAATTACTTATCTTCCAAAAATATGAGCTTGGATTCCTTCTAATCATCTGGGTTATCATCCAGTGGTATCAAGGTTATCCTCTCTCCTTTATGCATAATACTATAAGTATTATTTTCTCCACCATGGAATTCTATCAAGTCATATTGCCATGGTCTCCCTAAGAGTAGGTGGCATCCATCCATGGGCACTATATCATAGAGTATAGGAAACTCTGCCCATTCTTGTTCTTCAATGATGGTATATTGACCCTTAGTGATCCATGACACCTTTCAGGGGATTGGATGTGGTACTCTCCTTAATTTCAATTTTCAATCATTTCAACAAACACCAAATTTTTAGTAGATCCAGAATCAATTACAATTTTGCATACCTTACCTCCAACCTTGCATAAGGTTATGAACAATGTCTTCCTCTATGGTGGTTCTAGTGGGCATGGTGTCTTGAGAAATGTCCTCCTCATCATGAGGGCCTCCCCTTTCTTAGGTGCTGCAAATGATCTAGGAGAGTTGACACTTTGACATTCATCCTCTCTCACCATATTTTTCCTCCTTTCTCCTTGAGAACTTTAGCTTTCCTTCTTAGGACATCTTGAAGCCATGTGCCCCACTTGATAACATTTGAAACACTTAAATGGTTAAGAGATTCTTCCTCCATTTCTTCCCCTTGAATTGGATCTTCTTCCTTTGAAAGAACCCCTATAACTACTCTCCCCTTGAGTATTCTCTTTACTGGATTCACCAGGGGTTTTGAAACCTTGACCCCTTCCACTAGACATCCCTCTATCTCTTCTATTGAACTCCCTTTTGAATTTCCCTCTACTATTATACTCCTATCTCCTCTTTAATTTCTCTTCAACCCTTAATGCCAACTGATGAAATATGTGAATAGTGTTGGGGGTACAGAGACTTAGTTCATCCTGGATGTTCATTCTAAGGCCATTGAGATATTTGGCCACCCTCTCACTCTCTATTTCTATAGTTTGGATTTCATTATGAGTCTTTGAAACTCCTCTGTATAACTGGATATATCTATCTCCTTTTGTCTCAGACTTTTTTTCCTCTTATGAAGTTTCACTTCATAATCTTCTAGCACATAGGCTTCCTTGACCAATGCTACCATCCTCTTCCAAGTAGTTATCATATTATTACCACTCTTCACTCTTTCATCTTGAATGAAGTTCCACCAAGTCAAGGCTTCTCCCTTTAGTTTGGACTTGGCTATCTTTACCTTCTAGTGTTTAGATATCTCTTCACATTCAAAAAAAAATTCCATTTTCCCACTAAACTTTGGCATATCTAAATTTCCCTCCATGGTCCTTCTCTCTATAAATCTCAACGCATTCATGAGGGGTCTTCTATCCGTAGGAACCTCTTCTTCTTCCTTCCCAAGGGTGTCTTCCTCACCCCTTTCATCTTCATTTCTAGAGTCTTCTCTATCCTTCATATCAACCTTGCCTTTCAACCTCTCTATCTCTCTTCTCATTTCTCTATTCTCTGCCATCTGCTTTCTCATAATTTTTGCATGTTATACATTGATTACCCTTTGAGAAAATTATCTAGCCTTATTTTCTACTTCTCCCTCTGACATACTTCCCAAAATCCTTCTTCCTAAGGATCTTTCTATGCTCTGAAACCAATTGATGCAGAGTCCTTGCTTGTCTACCTTCAAATCCTTATGAAAGGTTTCTCAATCCAAGGACCAAGCCAAGGACCCTAAAATCTTGATACTGACATTATAGGGTGATTTACACTTTGCATAATGGGCTCCATATCGCCTTCAACCTACTACTTCCAAAACCTAAAGAAAATCTTAGGCTTTCCTTATGAACTCCAAGAGACCCTTTGTTGGTTGTATTCCAGGTTTTGCCTTCTTTTTCCTCGGTTCTGTGTGTTTCCCTCTCCAGGTTTTCAAATTTTCATATCTTTCAGCCTAAAACCTGTGAAAATATTCAAAGTCTTAAACCCTAGCTCTTGTTCAACGTTCAAATTTGAGGAAAACCCTAAGGCGTTGTTCATTTTATATTTCTCAGTTACTTTTTGTTCCACTTAAGTCATGAGCTTTATTGCAATCGCTTAGTCGCGCAACTTAACACAGCATATTCCTTTTTCCTTTCGACTTTTCGATTTGCCTTTGTCGCGTTATCTCATGTAAGAACAAAATATTCCTTGTTCTTTCCCAGAATTAGTGATTCACTTTGTGTCGCATAATCGCTAAATAATTTGAACAAAGCACTAATATATTAGTGGGCCCACAGGTCAGTCGGGTGATCGCAAGATGTTTTCCACAGTTAAGAAAATATTAAGAGACTTCATGATTACCTTTTGTTGCATTATCGCTGAATGAGTCTAATATTAAGTATAAAGAAAAGCCTTTAGTCGCGCAGTCTCCAGAAGGAAGGCCAGTTAATATCAAACTGCTGAGACTTGGCAACTAACCTTTTACGGTTTGTAATGAAGCACAGTCGGGTTGTCGCCAAATAACCCAGGTTTCAAATCAGAATGAGACATCTATCAGGAGGTAAGTGGATTCTAGAATGATCGCTTAAAGGTATAAGTATGTTCTGTGACTACGCGACTACTTAAGGATAACTGTTAAGTCGCAGAGTCTCAAAATGTTTTAAAGGTATGATAAGTCATTTGGCAATTAAGCGACGGCCGTCAGATGAAGTTATGAGAGGATCCTACGGTAGTCACCAAGTCTGGGAACAAAAGAACCTAAGGAGAAAATTCCTCATGACTCAACGGATAAGGTTATGTCAGGTAGTTGCGAGATAAAGTCTTTTGGAATTTAGCATTTGCATTTGGTAATCAGGTGACTAAGGGTTGTCGCGCAGTTTGGTGGAGAAAAGATAACATTGGGAGACTAAAATGTAACTGCGAAAGATAACATTAACTGTTAGTTGCATAGTCTGGGAAAGGAACATGGGTTAGTAATAACCACTAGCGACTTAGATTTACCTTGTGTTGCATGGTTGCCAAAGGGTGACTTGGGTCAGTAAAGGTTAGGAATTTGCACAGTCGCTATATCTCCGTATAAACCATGGGTTAAGGATTAGGATTAGCAATAGAGAAAATGAATGCACTCGCATTGTCGCTTAATGATGATTTTTGTCAAAAAGCGCTAGTATTAAATATGTCAGTGTGAGTTATTCGGCGGCCAATTAGATCTCCATATTTTGATTACTGTGCAGAAAAAGAGTAGCTGAGATGTATGACAGAAGGCCAATCCCAGCGTGACATGTCAGCTCATTCAAATTTTATAAGGTTTAGCCGAGGATTCAGTTTTACAAATTTGATTTTCCTGTCACACTTAGGAAACTACGGCTAGGTTTTCAATTATGTTCACAGTATGTGGAATTTAAGACTGAATTGATGTTATCAGAATCATGAGCAATGTACTTTGAATGGTTATTATAAGGAGATGATTGCCTGTTCATTTACATTCACCTTGCTTTTTGAGTTTCTAAATTTAAGTAGTTCAGTTGCCAAAAGAAAGTAAAATCCAAAGGTTTGCAGAGTTCTCTGAAAATTAAGAGTTCATTGTTTCCAAAATTGTGTGCAAAACAGTTTATGAAGTCTCTGTAATAGATTTTTTTTAATAACGGTAACGAAGAGGCGAATTCAAACACTAAAAACATGAACAGAGCAGTGAGTGTAGCTTCGACCAGTGGAGAAAGTGAAAAGGTGGAGGATGAGGCAAAGGGAAAAGTGAACTACTCAGATGAATTCCTCCGTCTCCTTCCTGGTTCAACACAAAAAAAGAAGGTCAATGCTAATGTTCTCATTGACGAATATAAAGATGTTAGAGATGTTGTGACTCCAAGAACGATAGGTTTTTCTCTCTTCAATTATTTTTATAAGAATTCTGATAAGCCCATTCCAGTATCAAACCCTTGGACCTGTGGTTTAGCCAGGTTACTTGTTCCTGATGTCTTCCTAGATGTAGACTTATTTTTGGACCTAGCCAATCAGTATGATGTTTTGTCTAAAACCATCAGGAGGGATGATGGCACTGCCCTATTAATTTTGAATAGAAATTCATTCATGCAAGCCTTCGGCTTATACAGCACCATGTCTACCAAAATTGACATGACAAAGCAAAAACAGAGGTATACTTTGAAGCCTGGGATTCCTAGGAGCCAGTTGTTAAAACATATGTTAAAAGAAGTGAGAAAGTACTTAGATCCTATGTCCGGGGACTACCCATATTATTACAAGGATCTACACTTTTATATCAAGTATGTTGCATATGCCCTGTGTAGAGTGTTGGGAATAGATGGTGATGCAGAGAAGATTGATGCAGGGATTTTGATGATGGTGTTGGACCTACAAGAGGTCCACTCTAACACCAGTTATGACTATATTTAGCACATCATAGATGAAATGCATGAGGGTTTCATTGCAACCCAGAAGAGAATGAAGAACCCAAAGTAGAAGGAGCCCAAATTTTTGCATTACTCAGTTCTTATGCATCTCCTTTTGCATTTCAATTTTTTCATCATGGATGTTAATAATTTAACTCCTCAGAGATTCTACCAATCAGCACCAAATCCTATCCA
>MU226956.1:3525665-3535804 GCA_018584345.1 Thuja plicata | reverse complement strand
CAGGTATTGATGTCAAGACTCATGTGGATGAAGCTTTGAAGGAGTTCACTCTTTGGTGTGATTGTGTGGAAACACCTTATGTTGTTGTATTGTTGATCCTCCTCTTGTTGCATATTGTAATGTATGGGAAAATCATTTTCAAGAAACATGTGAAATGCTTTCTTCATTTGAGTTGGAATATTGTAAGTTAGTCATGAATATATGAAGTCTCTCCACCTTGAAGGATATGTAATTGTATTGGAAGAGGTTACCATAATGGAACAAATACTCACTATCTTCATGCTTAAGAGTAGTCTATTTCTTGTAATGGAAATGTTATTCTTCTTGTGAAATGATATCCAAGGTTGATAGAATAGATAATATAGAAATTTCATTAGATTACATACATTGGTTGAAGAATGAATTTTAGTAATCTCCCCAATGTTGATTGTAAATTTTCTCATTCATTGTAATCAACCTCCTTTTGAACAAAGTCTCATCCTTATTCCTCTAAATTGAAGCTTGTAACAATGAACTTACAAACATGTTAGATTACTATGTTAAAATCTCATAAAACTATTATTCAACCCATAATTTCCCATGTATAATACACTAATTGGATAAATCAATGCATTCATGTGGCTTTCAAAAAAAAAAAAGCAAAGAAATTAAAGGAAAAGTTCATACATTTGCAAATGACATCTTCCAAATTTTTAAGAGCATAAACTCTCTGGATTTTGTATGGGAAGGAAATTATTCTCTTACCACAGAGAATATTCCCTTCCCTTTTCATTATACTCCCCTAATTGGTATTATTAATCCTAAATCCCCTATCTTATCCTTACTGTTATCAGCTAACCCTTAATCAATAAAGATTTATAAAATCCATATAACTTAAAAGTTTTTGGGCCCCGTAGCCTTCCTTACCATCTCATCTTAATCCTTTTAATAATTATTAACTCAATTTACATCCTTCCCATGTGTTGGTTTTCAAAGCCTAGCCTTTTTCAAACTCTATGACACAATAAAATAAAAAGGAGACTTGCATTTAAAAACAAGATATCTTAATTCACCCTTTTTAATGGGGGGCTAGACTACTTGGAAATCTCACCACCTTTACCTTGCTGTCCACTCCCCCAAGCAAGCCTTCTGACATGCATGATTCCTTACACCCCAAGTCAACCATTCCCCTTCCTCCTTTCAAAATTCCTTGGGAGATGGGATATTTTCCATCACCTTTCTCCTTGGTAAATGTGCCACCTTGCTGCCCTTTCCTTGCTTTCAAAATTTTGTAGTAGATGGGTTAGTTTGGTGGTGGGGCCCAAGACAAGTCAACTCACCTCATGCAAAATCCCATGCTCAGAGATGATGAGACATGTGGAGGGTCCCCCCTCAATTCATCCCTCTTTCACATAGGAATTTGATTCGCTTCCCTTCACCCTTCCATATGTTTTTGCTTACTTTGCCTTAGGAAATATTTAGTGGGGTATGTAGGTAGTGTGGTGGGCCCCTCCTGGATGCATGTCTTTCTGTACTCTCCATTTTACCTTGCAGATTTCAAAATCTTAGCCTTGTTTTACTTTGTAAAAAGGTTAATTGTTAGATTATAGTTATGGGTTTTTGTGTTGATAGTTTAAAATGTTATTTAGGATTAGTAGGATTATTAGATAGTTAGATTAGCAATTAGTTAGTAAATATTAAATTAGTTTATATGATGTAATTCTTTTGTTTTAAATCTTCTTAGGTGTAATGTTTTAGGCATAAATGTATATCAGATCAATGGGGTAGTTTCTTTTTAATTGTCAACTTTATAACCTTAAGTGTTTTGATGATGGACGAGGTTGTTAATAGTTTCTAATTTCTAATTTGAATTAGATCCACTCAATAATATAATGATTGTTCATTTTAAGGGTTATGTAACATTAGTTGATTAGGTTAATTTATGATTGCGACATTTACAAATCTAATTATTAGGGATTTTATTGCTCTTGTGAACTAATTTAGGTTTATACTCGATTATAATTAAAAGTAAATTTAATGTTGTTTTAGGAGATATTTCTATTGTCTAAATGAAAAGGTTAAATTAAAGTCGTACATTAGAATTGATGGATTAGAAAAAGCATGTTGTTTGTCATAGGAGAATAATTGTATTATTATGTTTAGTAGGTTATGAAATCGAAATTGATTATAGAAATGAATTTTAATTAATAATTGATTTATATAGGTGAAAATGTTATTCTATCGTAATCTTGTCAATATCTCATTGTCTAATGCTAACTGGGATTAAACTTGGGTGAAATAAGTTTAAATCTAGATATAAGGTTAAGTAAGGGAAACCTAGATCAACATATGTTCTTGAACCACTAGCTACCATCGTGATTTTTAAATGAGGAATCAGACTTAGGTAAACCCAAGTTGAGGATTCAGATAACCGTGGAATAAGTTGGTGCCCAATTTTGCGTCTGTTGTGGCTTGACCCTTATTATGTATGCACCTGTACCTTGTTATGCTGAGGTTAACTATACTTTTCTATTATACTTCCAACTCTCCCTCTGTTAGTTGTATGTACCTTTGTGTTAAAAAAAAAAAAAAAAATTGTGTGTGTGTTTTGCCCTAGTTTTGGGCATGACAGTATTGGATAGAAGTATACAATAGTTTCATCATTGTTAACCTATTGTGTGCATATATTGTGCCTAGTATATAGGAAGTTGAAATATGAAAGAAAGAGTATTTGAAGTTTTATATGCATAAAAGAGTATTTAAATTATAGTATTGGGTGTTTAGATATTGTTCTGATGTCTAGTGGTGATGATAAGTTAGTATGTGGTATATCTGGAAGGTGACAAGTATGAGAAGCTTGTATATAGAGGAAAGAGTACTAAATTATTTATTGGAGAATACCTCACATTTATTTTTACAATAATTTTGTGGCTTGCATTTTGTGTGTTATCATGTATGGTCCATGAATGTTGCACTATCATATTTTTAGGTCCACAGAAGTTAAGAGGTTGAAGTTATGTTTTGGTGTTTGTTGATAGTAAGGAAGGTTGTAAGGAATGGTCAAGACTAATCTATAGAATAATTTGAAGTGATGGTTATAAATTTGAAATGTGGTGGACATATCTCTAATGTCTTTGTAGTATTCCAGTTCATATATCTTATGTTGGTTTTCTCGACAAGTGATGTTATATTGCATTGTGTTTGACATTTTTGTTTGTGTTGATCTCTAGCCAACTCACTTGGTTTTGGTGATTCAAATTATGAATTATTGATAATTATATGATTAGGAGGAAGAGTTAAGAGATTGATATTTTTTTTTTTGTTTCATGTTGATACTGCATGAAGTTATGTGCAATGGATAATATTTTTGGGTTGATTGGCTAACATGTTCTAATGATTTGCTAAATGTTACATTTGATGATGATTTTGGAGGATGTTGTGGTGCATGCACTTTATTAAATTCATTTTTGGAAGTCATATTATGATTTATTATGGACCCCTTTATCTCCTAGAGCATACCATATTGAGTACAAGTATTTGTGGTGGTTAACTTTATGTAAATGATGTTTATCTCTATAGTGGCCCACCTAGTTGTTTTTTGGGATGATCAAGTTGATATGTATGTATGTATGTATGTATGTGTGTGTGTGTGTGTGTATGTGTGTATGGATATTTGAGTTGAGTGTGGATGAACATGAATTGCATTTAGATTGAACATGAAGTCAGTATGATACAAATGTGGAAGAGAAAAAGTGTGAGTGTATGAGTTTGACTGAGTTGTTGTAGTGGTTAATCAAGTTATCCTAGACACCTTGTAATTTTATCAAGTTCTTGTGATTTCTATAAGTCACTTGCACTTTTAATAGCTTGTGCAGACCTATATCTTTCCCTAGGATCATGTGTCTCATTCTAGCAAGCCCTTTGTATCTTTCCCTACGGATGTGTGCCTTAGCCTACAAATCATTTTCAAGAGCAATGAGCACCCTAGCATGTGGCCTAAATATTTTTATTTTTTATTCATATAGTTATTTTGATTCTCACCATGGTTTTCTTAGCTTTTATTTTCCACATGAAACTCCAATGTTCATATTTTTTGTTTTTATTGCAACATATTTGATTGATGGTTAATTGGATAAGATAATTGATAATTGTTTGTGACATAAATTGTTTAAGATATAGTTAAGAATCATTCACCCACCTATTTTTCTTAAGATGTGTACAATGTAAACAATAATTATTAACATAGTAGTAGAGAAAACAAAAAAGTGTTTGAAAAATGGGTAGTGTCCCCTCGAGATTTGTAACAAGGGACTAATTTCCAAGTGGAATCAGAGCTTGGTCATAGGTTTGAATCTGCTTGGGTAACACTAGCACAGTCAAGGATTGAGGGAACTCAAAGAGATCTATCCAATCCTTGCAGCATGAGTCACACAAAATAAACAACAAGTAACAATAGAGAGATATGCAAGATCAGTCTTCTTTATTACCAAAAAATCATATACAAAGGATTTGCAACATGCATTCATACATGCCAAGTATACATGCCTGATTACAAGTAAAATTCCTTATAATATCATTGTCATTCAGCTACATCAAGATAATCTTATGAGATTTTTCCCTTTATTAATAAATTCATAAGATTATAAAGCCTTTGCAAACAACGGGTCAGCCTAGAAAGATCACATTTCCCAAGATCTAGAAAATGTATTAAAAAATATAGGTTAGGACCCAAATCATTAGAATCTACTTCCAATTAAATAAATAAGAATTGTGATCCCTCAAGTAAGTTGGAAAAAAACATAATATCATCAATAAATGAGCCATTAAGCTTCATCGATCGGGAAATCCTTCACAAGATAATAAAAACACAAACTGGTTGGAAAACATGAAGAAAAATATAGTCCCACCAAGAATGTTGGGATTTTTTTGTTGAGGTGTTGACATTCATATTTTTTCATTTATTTCAACATATGTTTTAGTTGGATGCATTAGAAGTTTCAAAAATACTAGTTATCACAAGTACAGGCAAGATTGACAGATGTGTACGGACAGTGTATGTCATATGAAAGTATGCGAGCATGGATATTTGTAGAGGAATGAGTGCATACCTTATGTCTAAGGTCACTATATCTTATGTTGGTATTTGTATGAGTTATAGTTTTTTGGTAAAGACTGGTTATAGAGCAGTGACAGAGGATTATGATAGAGATGATCTCTAATTTTTTTGGGATAACTTGGATGTGAGCATAAGTTATGATATGTGAGCTTAAGGAGTGATAAAAAATACATGAGAGAACATTATTTGTGATTCTTGGGTTTTCATATTACTGATGATGGCATTTGAGGCATGTGGACTAGGAAAGACCTATTTAGGGATGACTACAAAGATGTAACGTGCTTAATGTTTGGAGAGCATGAATTATAGATCTTGGCATGTAACTGATGATTTATATTTGTTAATTACATGTGCAACGTACCATGTGTATCTAATCAAGCTTCTATGTATTTTTTGCATTAGGGAAGTCTTAACAGGCCGACCTAATTGCTTATTGTTGCTTGTATAAAGGAAAGTAATGTCTTGAGTTGTAAATGTATGAAATGGATGTATTGGATGCTACAATCATGTGGATGCGAGTTCTTCTAGATGTGGAGAAATGATTATTTTTTTAATGTACTTCATTGGAACTGTATAATAAAATCAAGTTTCTATCAGTCAGTTCACTGTTATAAGTATAATTGTATACTTCTCTTTGGTCAGTGAGTCCAGAAGGTGGGTTTACCCTTCACTTTGAGAAGTGAACTCATCATTTCATTCAACTTCTAACAGGGTTGAGAGGAATCGTAATAGGTTATGTCCTTTAATAGGCACTTGTACTGGATTTAATAATCAACTCCTAACAAGGCTAGATCTCCTAAAAGGGATACAATATTTCTAGTGCATTATTTGTGGGTTCCATCCCCATCGGGGTTTTTCCCTTAACAGGGTTTCCTCGACAACAAAATACTTGTATTATGGTGTTGTTCTTGAAGTGTCCAGATTTGCATTAAGTAATTAGTTTGAATTTTAAAGTTTAATTATTTTGCATATAACTAATTCACCCCCCTCTTAGTTGTATTATTACTAACAAATAATATGTAATATTTCATGCATGAAGTAACCAAATGAAGCGCAAACCTAGGGAAAGGTTCAACAAGATGCCATGAACACATTGTAAGGATCACAACTGCCAAAGATCCAAACTAAATGAATAAAGAAATAAATTCAGAGACTGGTCAAATAAGAAAACAAATGTTTTTGGTTGATTCAAGATTTCCAAGATCCCAAGATACTCCTACATCAAACACCCTAGGTTATTTGAAAAGTGATTCTCTCACTTTGATGGGGCTAAACAAAAACCAAGATGGCAAATATTAGCCTAATAAATCTATGAACAATATTCCAATGGTATGTCCTTCCATCTGAAAAGATACTCCTTATACTATGTACCTCTTGTAATTATGTCAATTCTTCTATCTCATCTATCTGCTTCTTAGGATATCGTTTCTCAACAACTGATACATCATTCTCACAACAATCTGACTTGTTATAATGCATACAAGTCTAAAACATTAAATATAGGTGATATATCCATGTCCTTTTGTAATTCCACTTCATATGCATTTCCTAAATCGAATTTCCTCAAGATCTTACACGGTCCAAACTTCCTCAACTTCAGCTTATTATATGCTCCAATAGGAAATATCTCCTTCAAATATACCATTAATTCATCCCCTACTTAAAATTCCTTGTCTCCAACCAAACACCTCAATAAGTTTCCCAAACTCATGTTCACTACCTTTGTTTATCCATATGTATGTGGAAGAAATGTAGAACTAAACTTAAAATAATTCTTCATCTTCTTCCAAAGTGTCCTCCATAAATAACCAACAAAATTACTATCTCTACCTAAAATTATACTCCTAGGAAATCCATGCAATCTCACAATCTCCTTGAAAAACAAGTCAGCTACATGTACTACATATGTTGTCTTCTTACAAGGAATGAAATTTGACATCTTAGAAAATATATCTACCACCAACAATATAAAATCATTACCTCTTTGTATCTTCGGTAACCGAAGAACAAAATCCATGCTAATATCCTTCCATGGTCTAGTCGGAACTGTAAAAGGTGTATACAATCTAGTATTCTAACTGCTTCCTTTTTCAACTTGAAAATTTTTACATCCTTGAACAAACTTCCTTATATCCTTATGAATTTGTGGCCAAAAGTAATTTTCACTCACCAAAGCCATTGTCTTTTCAATACCAAAATGCCTAGCTAATCCTCAACAATATTTTTCCTTAATCATATTATCTCTCATAGAACTCCTCGACATACACAATTGAATTCCTCTTAATATCATGCCTTCCTGCATGAAATATTCCAACCATTTCCTTTGGTCAACAATAATAGGCTCTCTGCAAGATTTCCAAGGTTATGAAAAATCAGGGTCTTCCTCATACAAATTCTTCTACTCATCAAATCCCAACACCTCAACTCTCACTTCTATTAGCAAAGTTCTTCTTCTACTCAAAGCATCAGCAACTTTATTTTATTTACTACTCGTATGTTTCAGGACAAATGTATAACTCCTCAAAAATTTAACCCATATCATATGTATCCGACTCAACTTACCTTGACTATTCAAATATTCAATGCTTGATGATCGGTATACCAAAAAAATTCCTTAGGAAAATAATAATGTCTTCATTTCTTCAAAGCTTGAACTATGGCATAAACTCTTGATCATAAATTGAATGTCTTCTCTTAGCATCATTCAAATTTTCACTAAAATAATAAATAGGTCTACCTTCTTGACTTAACACTGCTCCAGTTGCATTTTCACTTGCATCACAGTCCACTTAAAATACCTTATTGAAATATGGTTTATCTAACACGGGTTGTTCAGTTACCTTTTGTTTCAAAAACTAAAAACTCCTATTTTATTCATGTTTCTACTTGAATTCTTTCTATCTCCTCTCATTGTCTCATTCATAGGATTAAAGACTAAATTGAAATTCCTTATGAACTTTAGGTAGAAACTAGTGTTGGAGATTTGCTTCTGTGCAAATAATTAATTGTATGTTTGCCATTGATGACAACATATAATATACAGTAGGTATCATGTATGAAATTATAAGTACAAATGTTTTGGAGCTATGCATGTTTATTTCCATGGTGTAAACATGTTCTAGTTGCTATGTGCATTCACGCCGAGTTGGATATGTAGTTTTAGTTGAGTTATGGCAGTTACAGATTCTGGAGTTTATCTGTTAAGAGCCAACATAAATACAGTGTTGCTTGATTTGCGCCTATCTTCGGTATATGCATGTTTGTATTCATGTTTAGTTATGACTTAAAGATAATTATCTAAAGGTGCTACATGTGTTTCTACAGAATTGCAATGTTAGAGTTAATTTGGTGAAGCCAACTTTGTGAAGTGTCGTGTCTATTTAGTTTGCGTTGCGCAGTACTAATTTACATTGCGTGCTTGGTTGAGCCGACAAGGAAGATGATGAAGTGTTTCCAGATACCGTCATGACCTTTTCCTTGGTGAAGATACTTATATAAGTTTAGTTATGTTCACTAAGTGTTGAAAATGAAGTGAAAAAGAAAAGTTAGAGAAGAGCAAAAAGTCAAAGAGAATAAGTTGAAGATCTATGTGAAGAAACAGAAGTTGATTGAAATTCATTGGAACTGATCAAGACAGCAGGTCTACTCAAATAGTTCACTTACTAGATATAGTGTATATCTGTTATACTGAAGGTTGTAGCCTTCGCCATCTTAGCAGTGAACTATTGGACAGTGAGTCCTCACCCTTAACAGGGTTATCTGTAAAAGACTCCTAATAGGGTTCTACCTTTAACCAGGTCTCTGTACTTCTTGCATTGTAAATATCAACTCCTAACAAGGTTGTAAGATCTTCTAATAGAGATCATTATAAACTAGTGCAGTTATTTGTGGGTGCTAATTCCCACCTAGGTTTTTGCCTATTTGGTTTCCCCGTAATCAAATTATTGAGTAATCTTTTGTGTTATCTAAATGTGCATTTACTTGATATAAAATTACATTAAGGAAAGAGAAAAGAATTAAATTGACTGATAACTGATTCACCACCCCCCCATCTCAGTTATCCTTGGGACTATTCCAACAATTGGTATTAGAGCCAAGTGCCTTGGAGAGAAAGCCTAATAGCTTAAGGTAGATCATATGGCATACTTCAGGAAAGAGAGCCCTAAGTTCGATGGAGAAAACTATCTTGACTGGAAGAACAAAATGATAACACATCTTCAGTGTGTTGGATTTGAGATCTATGAGATTGCCACTCAAGAAGTTGAAATTCCCACCTTGAAAGATCTTGCAGCTGATGACTCTAATATGAAACAGAAGGAAGTGTTCACTAATAATGCAATTGCCAAAGAAGCCCTAATGAGTGCCCTATTCAACAGTGAATTTTCTGAGATCAAGAAGACAGACAAAGCATATAATATTTGGAAATACTTAGAAGACATGTTTGAAGGAGACATCCAAGCAAAGAATGCACGTAGAAAGACATGGAAGAAAAGATTAAAAAAATTTAGAGATGTTACCTGAAGAAAACATCAGAGCTTACAATCAAAGGATAAATGAAGTAGTATCAGGTATAAGAAACAATGGTGGAGAAATATCAGAGGAAGATATAATGGACAAGTTAATGACCACATTGACAGCTCAGACTATGAGAGCAAGATAAATATCTTAGATGAGACTATGAAATTTTCAAAAGACTTCAAGAGGGAGACTTTGATTAGAAAAATATCTGCATTTGAGATATCTATATTGAAGACAGAACCTAAAAGTGAGACAGCCTTCAAAGACACCATTCATAAAAAGAAATCTATAAGAAGCTCTAGTAAGAATGAAGAAGTGGATACAGAACTAGAAGAAATCATTGCTATGATTGCCAAGAAGGAAAGGAAAGGTAAAGGTAAATATGAAGGATAGCTACCTTTCAAATGTTTTTCATGCAACAAAGTTGGTCACTTTGCATCTAAGTGCCCTACAAGAGTCAAGAAATTCAAATCAGATTACAAACCTAAGTACACTAAAGAATGTTATCATGCTGAGGATGGTGTAA
>MU226956.1:3501020-3512769 GCA_018584345.1 Thuja plicata | reverse complement strand
AAACCATGCATTAATTACGGTTACCCATACATTAAATGATGTGGATCAATCTTTAATTAACATTACATATCCCAATAAAATTAACTAAGTTGGCCAGAGATCTCAAATCTCATCATTAATCCAATTACTATAAGTTGGCCAACATCACTGTTTCCACTCGGCAGTTTCAATGGTGCTCGGCATTGAACAAATTTTCTTGTCACAAGCAAATTTGCTCAGAACAAGCAACTTTGCTTGGCACAAGCCAAACTTGCTCGACATAGAACAGCCAAAAAAACTATCTTTGAAAGATAAACAACTAATTACTTTGCCAGAGTGCCAACTGATCAAGTACCCTTTTATTTGCCTTAACTCAACCATTCACTTGGTCTTCTTGTTAAATCTTCTTCATCAACAATAGATATGGTACTCAAACAGATAACAATTGTCTCACCAGTTAAGGTTTGACAACAATGAAAAAATAAAAATTGCTTGCTTTGTCACTTTCCAAAAAATTCATCATGATAAGATCCTATCTTCAATTTAACTAGATGTTGTTCAATTACCAGTACCGTATGATCATCCTTTATCCATGCTATATGATAAGACTTTGGATTCTTCAATCTTTACAACTTCATCTTGTCAACCAACTCCTTGGAAGCTACATTATCTCAACTACCACTGTCAATGATCACTTTGCAATATTTTCCTTCAACTTTACACCTTGTCTTGAACAAAATTCTTCTCAACAATAGATCTTGATCTGTCTCTTCATAATATAAGACTCTCCTTGAAAGTAGGGCTTCACCATCCTTTGGTTGATTCAAATATTTGGTACTTTAATTTTCTACATAAGTATATCTACCCTTATTCTCTGTCATTTTCTCATAATTACCTTGAGTGCACTCAAAGGCCCAGTGTCCTTCTCCACCACACTTGAAACATGTTCCTCTAAAAATGTTATGTCATACCTTTTATAGCTACCTAATCTACTTCCTCTCTAAAAGTTTATATCATCTCTTCAATATGATTTTTCCTCCTTGAATTCATTCTTTCCTTTTCTTTGATCTGAATAAGATCTTCCACAATTTGAATTTCTTCCTCTCTAAAACCTTACACCTCTTCCTCTTTGTCTTTTTCATGTCTTTTATTAAACTTCTCTTCATCTTTTAGGGCATATTGCTAATTTTCCTCTACACTTTGCAATTTAATCAAACTAATCTCATCTTGAATAGATATCCTCAAACCATTTAGGTACCTTAAAACTCTTTCAACATCATCATCAGAATGACGAGATCTGATTTCAAACCTATAAAATTCTTCAGTATATTCCTTCACACTAAGATATTTTTTCTTTAGATTCTACAACTTTCTAAACAAACTTACTTGGTAATCAGTAGGTAAAAACTTAGCTTTCAATTTGTTCACCATCCTATCCCATGATCTGATTTTATCCTTGCCTCTTCTTTGTCTATCACTCTACAATTATTCCCACCATAAAGATGCATGTCCTATCAACTTTGTGCAAGCATACTTCACCTTCTTACCTTCATCTATACCTTCATAATCAAAGTACTTCTCCATCTTTGTTATCCAATCTAGAAATTCATCTGAATTTAATTTACCATCATAATCAAGTGGATTGAAATGTGTTCTTGCATTCACTCTAGTTATGGCTTTTCTAAACCTATCATCTCCTTATTAAAGTTCAGGTTTAGGTTGTTATTCTCCTCCTTTGGCTTCTTCTTCATTTATTTCTTTTTCATCACCACTTACATCCTCAAAATGTTGACCTCTTCTTTGGGTTGTCTTCACAACTTCTAACCTAGCTTCAATTTGTCTCAACATATCCAACATGACTAGATTTCCATATCTCCTTCTACATCTATCATTTCCTCTGTGAGTCATGTTACACAAATCCTCTACAACTGTGGGTTAGTTATTGTGTTTTCATTAATGTCAAGATTTTCCCTAGTAGTCTTAGTATGTTGTTGAGTATAAGTTTGATGAATAAAGTGTTGGGATGCATTTCAGTTGAAGCAATCCTTGTGAGAGACTTGGGGATTTCTCTAAATGTAAAATGTATGACTGCTACTATTGATGTATATCGGTAATAAATTTATGATCAGATAAAGGTTGACAGTGCAACTGCTAGATCTGTTAGTGACACATGATAGGTGATTTGATTGTATTTTCAAATCTACGATGAGGTGTGATGTGTGATTCTAGGAGAAGGTTAAGGACAACATGTAGAAGATATGGGTGTGACCGCAACTAATTTGGATGACCGGTGAATGGGTATTGCAGTTACATATGTGGTTTTAGGATAAATAACTTATGTTCTTGAGCTACCAATGGTAGATCTTAAATCGGTGACCAGAATGGAAGAAGTGGTGAATAAAGGTGTATTAGTCACAATGTTGTGATATTTCCTAATCATTCAAGAATTCATAAGTAAATCCAATCATTAGGAAATATTACAACATTGTGACTTATACACCTTTATTCACCACTGCTTCCATTATTTACTTACTCCATGAATTCATAAGTAAATCCAAGTGTGGATCGACGCGGTATAGGAAAATTGTTTTGTACATTGAGATGTGTGTATTGGCACGTTGTGCTTGAGCGAGAAGTTTGAAATTCAAACTTTAATACGTTTAAGGAAATATTAAGGAAGTAGAAGGCTCTAGGGTTTGATGAGCAGTATATATGTGATAAAATTGAAAGAGTTATGTGTTGATCATGGATAGCCAATGTGTTTGTGAAGTTGTGATCAAGCCAAGGTAAAATTGACTAGATCTGATCAAGCAAAGGTATTTCTATTTGCAGATCATTCTACATGTTGTTCCCTAACAGTTGCAGAAGTCAAAATCCCTTAATCGGGAGGATCCTAATAGGTCTTTATTGTAAATCCTTTAACATGGTGACACAATAGCTTGTGTTTCAAGTCCTCTAAAAAGGCTACTCCTAACAAAGTAAAGCTCCTAACAGGGCTAGAGGTAAATCCCTTAACTAGGTGGCACATAACAGTGTCTTTGTAAACTCCTAGAAGGGTTAAGCTTCTCATAGGGCATACTTTAGAAGAGTGCAACACTTTATGGGTACTGATTCCCACCATCATTTTTCCCTAGTTGGGTTTCCATGTGAAAAATCTCTTTGTAATTTTTTTCATTTCTTTGTGGATGTACTTATGTGTTTGAAGTTTTCATTTGTTGCTATTAAGTTAATCTTGTGAATTCTTTTATAAGGTTTAAAAGTTGTCAATTAGTTAATTATTGATTCATCCCCCCTCTCAGTAATCTGATCTCTTAGGACTAAAAATTGGTATCAGAGCTATGGTCCTATGTTGTTGTGAAGCTTAATATCTTGAGGCAAATATCCAAAGATGATGAGAAAGGAAGGTTATATGTTCACAAGGGAGAACTATCCAGTATGGTATTGCAGAATGAAGCTCTATCTGGAAGGTATGTGAAGTCAATATTGGGATTATGTTATTATAAAGTTTAATACCCCTATAGGACCCTTACTAAAAATGAGTTGAAGGTATAGCAAGAGCATATTGCAACTATGGAAGCCATTGCTAGTACTCTATCTAATGCAAATTTTATCAATGTTCAAGATCTAGACACTACTCATGAAATGTGGGAGAGACTGGAGACATTTTATGGTGGAGATTCACATGTTTAGAAGGCTAAGGTGGATAGCCTAAAAGGAATTTTTGATGATATGAGGATGTAGGAAAGTGATAATATTGAACAGTACAGTTAAAGGATCAAGGATGTGGTTTCTACTATCAAAGGTATTGGTGGAACTCTTGAAGAAGAAGATGTGGAAAGAAAAATAATAATAACCTTATTACCTCAATATGCCATTAGGGTTTCTTCTATTTAGGAATTCATATCTTTAGGAAGTGGATCTGTTACTCTGGATGATCTAATAGGAAAATTGATAGCATTTGAGCTAATTAATTTTGATAATAGTATGCCTAAGGTTGAAGCTTCATTTAAATCATCTATGACTCTTTCACCGACAAGGAAAGGAAAGGAGGTTGCTAATAATTCTTCTACTATTATATTTTACTCTAATGATTATGAATCCATTTTTTCTGAAGAAAGGAAATATGTAGAGTTGGAAGCTTTACTTGCTAAGAGGTTGCCTAGAGGAAAAGGTAAGTACAAGGGTAATTTGCCTCTGAAATGTTTTTCATGCAACAAGATTGGACACATTTCTTCCAGGTGTCCTAACAATGACAGGAAAGAAAAGACAAGGAGATTCATGGAGAAGAGAAAGAAGCAATGTTATCTAGTTGAAGAAGGTGTTATAGACAAAGAATCTGATGGTAATGATGATGAATAAATTGTATTTTCTATCGTTAAGGAAGAAACCTCTAAAGATAGTGAGAAATTATTATTTTTGAGCATGAATCACCATGGAGATTGGATAATTAATAGTGGTTGCACTCATCATATGACCGATGATAGAAGCAAGTTCATCAAAATTGAGAAATATGATGGAGGATCGGTAAGATTTGGTAATGATGCTCCTTGTTTAGTAAAAGGAAAAGGGTCTATTTCACTAAACGATAAGACAAACTGTGATGATTTTTATTAGGTTGAAGGTCTGAAGTATAATTTGCAGAGTGTTGCATAGTTTAATAAAAAAGGTTATTTGTTCGAATTCAATGGAGGTGTGTGCATGATTCATGGTAGATCAGGAGATCTGATTGCTAAGATTGAGGATAGTTGGCTATGGCACAAAATATTTTTCATGTTAATTTTGATAGCTTGATTAAAGTAAGTAAGAATAAAGTTGTAAGAGGATTTCCATATCTAGATAAACCAAATAATGTGATATGTAAGGACTGTCAATTGGGGAAGTTAACTAGCTCTAGTTTTATCAATAAGTCGTATTCTTCTGAAAGTATTTTGGATCTAGTGCATATCAATTTGTGTGGTCCTATGAGAACTGGAAGTTACTATGGTGACAAATACTTCATGATATTTGTTGATGATTTTTCTAGAATGATGTGGGTTATGTTTCTAAAGGATAAATCAGAAGCTTTTCATATGTTCAAAATATACAAAGCTTTAGTGGAAAAGGAGACTAATAAGAACCTAAAGTGCTTGAGATCAGATAGAGGAGGTAAGTTCACTTCACATGATTTTATTACATATTGAGAGGAACAGGAAATCAAAAGGATAATATCATCTCCTAGAACCCCTTAGCAGAATGGTATTGCAGAGAGAAGAAACAGATCAATAATTGATTATGCAAGGACATTGATGCTCTGAAAGGGTGTGGCACAAATATTTGGGAGGGAATTTGTGACCGCTGTTGTGTTTACATTAAAATAGGTACATGTAAAGAAAGAAAGAAACAAGACTCCTTATGAACTATGGCATGGTCACTCACCAAATGTGAGTTATTTTAAAGTGTTTGCGATTAGATGTTACATCAAGAGTGATGAAAATATAGTAAAGTCTGACCCTAAGAGAAATGAAGGGATATTCTTAAGATATTATACCAAAAGCAAGGCCTACAATTGTCTGAGAAAGAGAACCAACAATTTAGTAGAAAGTGCAAATGTGAGAATTGATGAATCTTCTGAGAAGAGTGATGAATCTAGGAAGAAGGAACCTAAAGACTATCAAGGGTTTGTGTATGTACAACCGGTGGAGAACGATGCTGAAAATTAGGATAGACAAGTCAATGAGGAGGTACCAGTACAAGAGGTAGAAGAGGCTCCTAGGTCTAAACCAGCATTGCCAAGGTATGTGAAATTAAATCACTTTTCTAATAAAATAATTGGTGATAAGAATGCAGGTGTTTTGACTAGAATAAAGGAAAGAGAGAGTACATGTTTGCTTTCAAAACTTGAACCTAAAATTTTGAAAGAAGAATTAAAGGATGATGAGTGGGTGAAAGCAATGGAAGAAGAGCTAGAAAATTTTGAGAATAAAAAAAAATGGAAATTAGTTCCCAGGCCGATGGATAAGAACGTGATTGGAACCAAGTGGATTTTCAGGAAGAAGATGAATGAGTTAGGTGAAGTTGTGAGAAAAAAGGTAAGATTTGTGTAAAGGTTATGCACAAGAGGAAGGTTTGGACTATGGTGAAAAATTTTCACCTATGGCCATACTTGAAGGTGCGAGGATTATACTTGCATATGTTGCTTACAAAAAGTTTAAAGTATATAAAATGGATGTCAAGTCAACATTTCTAAATGGTGTTCCAGAAGAAGTGTACATTGAACAACCTAAAGGTTTTGCTTCATCTAAAAGAAAGAACATGGTGTGCAAGCTGTAGAAATATTTATCTAGATTAAAACAAGAACCAAGGGCATGGTATGAGAGACTACACTCATACCTTATCAAGATTGGTTTCATCAAAACAAGTGACAACAACAATGTGTATCTGAAAATAGAGAAGGATGAAAAACTGTTGATTGTTGAAGTCTTTGTGAATGACATCATTTATGGTGGAAATGAGTACATGAGTATAGAATTTGCAGATGAGATGAAGACTGAGTTTGATATGTCAATGATCGATGAGATCAAATTCTTCATTGGATTGCAGGTATCACAACTCAGAGATGGAATCTACATCAGCCAGCCCAAATATGTGAAAGAGGTATTGAAGACATTTGGGTTAGAAGACTCAAAACCAATTGGTACCCTTAGATGACATGTTGTAAATTTTTAAAGGATGATGAATCTAAGGAAATAGATGAAACTTTATATAGATCCATGATTGGTAAGTTGAAATATATTATGCATAGTAGACTAGATATTGCACAGGTAGTTGGGTTAGTGTCTAGGTTTTATGCTAATCCTAAGGAATCATAAATGATAGCAATGAAAAGAATATTTAGATATTTGAAAGGGACTGAAGACTGTGGTCTTTGGTATGCTCACAAGGGTGATTTATCTTTAAATGTTTTTACTGATCCAGATTGGGTAGGAAATTTGGATGATAGGAAGAGCACAAGTGGTGGTACATTCTTTCTTGGAAATAGGCTTGTGTCTTGGACAAGTAAAAATAAAAATTGTATATCCCAATCCACAGTTGAAGTTGAATATGTTGGTGTTGCTATTAACTGCATAAAAGTGGTTTGGATCAAGTAGATACTGGAAGGAATTCAAGAAAATGTAACTAAACTGGTGGTTATCTACTGTGACAAAAAAAAATTTATCAACATATATAAGAACCTGGTGATGCACTCTAAGACAAAGTACATAGATATTAAATATCACTTTCTTAGAGAATAGGTACAAGAAATAGAGGTACAGTTTGAGTATGTACCAACTAAAGAGTAGGTAGAAGATATTTTCACAAATTCATTACCTAAGGATGCATTTAAGTATCTAAGAGGTGGGTTAGGGGTCATTCCCCTACCTAAATTGAACTAGGAGTGATTTTGTTGCATCAATCCATTGTATTGATTGAATATCTTATGATTGGATTGATGTTTTGGGGTTACTCCTTAGGGGGAGAAGTCGGTGTAGTGAAGAGGCAGACGATTTCAGAAACATGGTTAGTCAAATTGATTGACACCTTTGGTTTTGTTATCAAATGGGGAGAGAAAGTAAGGAGAAGAGATCAGGAGGAGAGAAAGTGAAGGCATGGAAGGATGGTGATGGAAAGAAGTTCAGTGAAAGGAGGAGAAGAATAGGAGTGGAAATATTTATGTTTCTAAGGCATATATAACTGATTGAGAAGGTAAGAAGAATATTTTTTTGTTGTCATAAATACCAAAGGGGGAGATTGTTGACATAATTGATGTAGTAATGATTTGATTGCATGATTATTTGTTATTGTGTTCTCATTGATGTCAAGCTTTGCCCTAGTGGTCCTAGTATGTTGTTGAGTATAATTTTGATGAATAAAGTGTTGGAATGCATTTCACTTGTAGTGATCCTTATGAGAAACTTGGGGATGAATCTGAATGTCAAATGTATGACCACTACTATTGAGGTATATCGGTAAGCAAGTTATGATCGGATAAAGGTTGACAGGGAAACTTACAGATCAGTTAGTGACATGTGATAGGTGATTTGATTGTTTTTTCAAATCTATGATGAGGTATGTGGCATGATTATAGGATAAGGTTAAGGATAGTGTGTAGAAGCTGTGGGTGAGACTATAACTAATTTGGATGATAGATGAAAAGGTATTGCAGTTACACAAGTGGTTTCATGATAAAGAACTTATGTTCTTGAAATACCGATAGTAGATCTTGAATTGGTGACCAGAATGGAAGTAGTGATGAATAAAGGTGTGTAAGTCACGATGTGGTTATGGGTCCTAATGATCAGAGGTGATGATCTTTCATTTCAATATTCAATGCTAGTGTGTCATGAAGATTCTAGAAGAAGGGTTTGTTGGGTCAAAATGTGTTTGACTATTCTTCATGAATTCATAAGTAAATTCAAGTGTGGATCGATGCAGTTAATAAAAAAAAATTTGTGTATTGATATGTGTGTATTTGTGTATTGTGCTTGAGCAGGAATTTTGAAAGTAAAATTGTAATATGTTTAGGGAAATATTAAGGCGATGGAAGGATCTAGGATTTGATGAACAATATATATGTGATAAAGTTGAAAGAATTGTGTGTTGATCATGGATATTTGATGTGTGTGTGAATGTGCAATCAAGCCAGGGTAAATTTGAGTCTGAGGAGAAGAGATTGTGTGAATTATAGTAGATCTGATCAGGTAGAGGTATTTCTATTTACATATCATTCTACATATTGTTCCCTAATAGTTGCAGTAGTCAAAATCCCTTAACCAAGTGGATCCTAACAAATCTTTATTGTAAATCCTTTAATAGGGTGAAATGTTATCTTTTGTTTCAAGTCCTCTAAGAAGGCTACTCCTAACAAGCTAAATCTCCTAACATGGCTAGAGGTAAATCTCTTAACCATGTGGCACCTAACAGTGTTTTTGTAAACTCCTAATAGGACTAATCTCCTCACAGGGCATACTTCAGAAGAGTGCAAAGCTTTGTGGGTTCTAATTCCCATCGTGGTTTTCCCAAGTTGGGTTTCCACGTGAAAAATCTTTGTGTCAAGTGTTCCATTTCTCTTTGGATGTACTTATGTGTTTAAATTTTTTATTTTCCGCTATTAAGTTAATCTTGTTAATATTTTTATAAGGTTTAAAATTTTTCAATCGGTTTATTACTATTTCACCCCCCCCTAGTAATATGATCTCTTAGGACTAACATTTGCAATCTCAAGAACCATGATCTACTCCAACAGAATTAGAAACTCACTCTGATACTACTTGGCGTAGTCAAGGACGGAGGGAACTCAAAGAGATTTGTCCAATACTTGGAGCATGAGTCACACAACAAAAACAACAAGTAGCTCAACATAGAGATATGCAAGATCATTCTTCTTTATTATCATAAAATCATATACAAAGGATCTAAAACATGTCGTCATACATGCTAGGCATTCAGGACTGATTACAATCAAAATTATTTACAATATCCTTGCCATTAAACTATGTAGCAAGATAATCTTATGATATTTGGCCCTTTAGGAATACATTCATAAGCTTATAAAGCCTTCGCAAACAACAGGTCGACCTAGAAAGATCACATTTCCCAAGTGATGGGGAGGTCACCTTGCTCTCTGAGACTCCTACTCTTTTCTAGAAATATCACCAGGAATCCTATTCAATTCAGGACTCTCTAGACTCACCCTTGAGTCTCTTAGGGATGCTCTCAGACCCTAACCAGAAGGACTATCCTATTCCCTCTTTCCTAGGTTCCCTACCCACCGAAGTGTTTCACTCCTCATCTCATCTTACTCTCCATGACTGAATCAGATCAGTCATGCACCTTCCTCACTCTATCTCCTTTCCCTACAAGTTCCCTAGCCGAACCATCTAGCCCGCCTAGGACTTTTTTCCAAATCTGACTAGTCTCTCCTCAGTTCCAAACACAAACACAAAACAAGAATAAAAATACATGATGGGTACCTTTTGACAGTCACATCCCATAAGCCTGATCATGAGAGTCAAAAGGTATCCATTAAACTGAAATGAACTTAGAATACTACTCTACTGAAGTTTGTACACAACAGAAAATATACAGAACACACAGAACACTCTTCTTTATTGAAAAACTACAAATTACAATGTAATCTCAAATCTACTGAGCTAGCCTGTTCAATCTCTAAGTTCTTTTTACCACCTACGATGGTTCTTTTCTCCCTTTTTATCCTCGGCATCTTCTTGGTCTGTAACCATTTTTAGGTCACCTATCTGCCTGAGGAATCTCAACTGCCTCGGCTCTTCATGTTCCCTACGTAACTGTCATCAGTCTCTTTCTCTGCATGGTCGACGACGTGGATGACATTCTCCTCTGTGGCATTCTTTTTGGCATGTTCTGACTTTTCAACTCTTTCTCCTTCTGACACGTCATTATGTTTGATCATTTGACTATTTCTGTTCTTTATCGCATAGTCGCGAGTGAAAAATGACCTTTCATGTTTTGGTCTGCGACTGAGCGATTACCTGCTTGTCGCGCTCTCGCTATGTCTTTCCCTGACTTGACTTTTTCCTCGCAACTGAGCGATAAATCTTTATCGCGCACCCGCAATGCATTTTCATTAACTGCTCCTTACTCTGCAAGTCGGCGATACACATTAGTCGCGCACTCGCGCTACTTCAACTCGAGCTGCCTCTTGTTTTGCGATTGAGCGATGAGCTCGTGTCACGCTATCGCACTGCCTGGAGATGAGCTATCTTTTCTTCTGCGACCGAGTGATGATCACCCGTCGCGTACCCGCACTGCCTTTCCACGAGCTGTTATTTACTTTGCGAGTCTGCGATGCACATTAGTCGCGCAATCGCTACTCTTTCTGACGAGCTGGCCATTCATTAGCGACACTGCAATACAGTCAGTCGCGCACTCGCCCTACTTCTACCCGAGCTTCCATTTCCTTTGCGACTGAGCGATGAGCTCCCGTCGCGCATTCGCGATGCTTTCATCCGAGCTGCCTTTTTCCTTGTGACTGAGCGATGAGCTCACTGTCACGATGTTTTCATCCGAGCTGACCTTTGTCTTGCGACTGAGCGATACATCACAGTCGCGCACCCACCGTGCTTTTCACTTAACTATCATGTCAACCGCGATCTTGCGATGCACAAGGTGTCGCTCACTCGCACACCATGAACCACTGCTTGTCTTCAGTGACTGAGCGACTAGTTACTCATCGCGCTGTCGCACCGATTTCTCATTAGCTGCAAATTGACTTGCGAGCTTGCGATGAGCTCCTCGTCGCATTGTCGCGCACTACCATTTCTTCTAGCTGTCTGCGACTGAGCGACTAGTTACTCATCGCGCACTCGCTCACTAATAAACTTAGCTCATGACTAGCTCACAAGTGTGCGATGCATGATTTTTCTGCTCTCCACTGTTCTGCGACTTTGTGACTGAATGAAGAACTGTTCAGGATTAATGACAAGGATTGAAAACCAACTGTGATCTGCTCCTTTTGATCACTCAACAAGAATTGCTAGGGTTTGGAGCTAAACCCTAGGGTGCTCTGCACCATACTCCCCCCCTCTGAGAAGGAGAAGTTAAGATGAACTAGTCGGCAGCAATGCCGAGCTAATCCCTTGTTTTCTACATTCTTCTTCGTCCATCCATGTAGCTTCTGCTTCTGGTAACCCTGACCATTTTATTAGGTATTCTCTGTATACCCTACGCCTGGTTGTTTTCTGAATTCTAGAATCCAGGACTTTCTCTACCTGCA
>MU226956.1:3477896-3496655 GCA_018584345.1 Thuja plicata | reverse complement strand
TGATTCTCCTACTGATTCCTCAGTACTTTGAAACATTTACAATTTCAAACCCAAATCTTTAACTAGGCTCTGATACCAATCTGATGGGGAGGTCACCTTGCTCTCTGAGACTCCTACTCTTTTCTAGAAATCTCACCAGGAATCCTATTCAATTCAGGACTCTCTAGACTCACCCTTGAGTCTCTTAGGGCTGCTCTCAGACCCTAACCAGAAGGACTATCCTATTCCCTCTTTCCTAGGTTCCCTACCCACCGAAGTGTTTCACTCCTCATCTCATCTTACTCTCCATGACTGAATCAGATCAGTCATGCACCTTCCTCACTCTATCTCCTTTCCCTACAAGTTCCCTAGCCGGACCATCTAGCCCGCCTAGGACTTGTTTCCAACTCTGACTAGTCTCTCCTTAGTTCCAAACACAAACACAAAACATGAATAAAAATACATGATGGGTACCTTTTGACAGTCACATCCCATAAGCCTGATCATGAGAGTCAAAAGGTATCCATTAAACTGAAATGAACTCAGAATACTACTCTATTGAAGTTTGTACACAACAGAAAATATACAGAACACACAAAACACTCTTCTTTATTGAAAAAATACAAATTACAATGTAATCTTAAATCTACTGAGCTAGCCTGTTCAATCTCTAAGTTCTTTTTACCACCTGCGATGGTTCTTTTCTCCATTTTTATCCTCGGCATCTTCTTGGTCTGTAACCATTTTTAGGTCACCTATCTGCCTGAGGAATCTCAACTGCCTCGGCTCTTCATCTTCCCTATGTAACTGTCATCAGTCTCTTTCTCTGCATGGTCGATGACGTGGATGACATTCTCCTCCGTGGAATTCTTTTTGGCATGTTCTGACTTTTCAACTCTTTCTCCTTCTGACACGTCATTATGTTTGATCATTTGACTGTTTCTGTTCTTTATCGCATAGTCGCGAGTGAAAAATGACTTTTCATGTTTTGGTCTACGACTGAGCGATTACCTGCTCGTCGCGCTCTCGCTATGTCTTTCCCTGACTTGACTTTTTCCTCGCGACTGAGCGATAAATCTTTATCGCGCACCCGCAATGCATTTTCATTAACTGCTCCTTACTCTACGAGTCGGCGATACACATTAGTCGCGCACTCGCGCTGCTTCA
Source organism: Thuja plicata (assembly GCA_018584345.1). Taxonomy (NCBI): domain Eukaryota; kingdom Viridiplantae; phylum Streptophyta; class Pinopsida; order Cupressales; family Cupressaceae; genus Thuja; species Thuja plicata. The sequence goes on along the minus strand of MU226956.1, from coordinate 3,495,509 downwards.
ACTTGAGCTGCCTCTTGTTTTGCGACCGAGCGATGAGCTCATGTCGCGCTATCGCACTACCTGGAGACGAGCTGTCTTTTCTTCTGCAACCGAGCGATGATCACCCATCGTGTACCCGCACTGCCTTTCCACGAGCTGTTATTTACTCTGCGAGTCTGCGACGCACATTAGTCGCGCACTCGCTACTCTTTCTAACGAGCTGGCCATTCATTAGCGACACTGCGATACAGTCAGTCGCGCACTCGCCCTACTTCTACCCGAGCTGCCATTTCCTTTGCGACTGAGCGATGAGCTCCCGTCGCGCATTCGCGATGCTTTCATCCGAGCTGCCTTTTTCCTTGCGACTGAGCGATGAGCTCACTGTCGCGCTGTCGCGATGTTTTCATCCGAGCTGACCTTTGTCTTGCGACTGAGCGATACATCGCAGTCGCGCACCCGCCGTGCTTTTCACTTAACTGTCATGTCAACCGCGATCTTGCAATGCACAAGGTGTCTCTCACTCGCACACCATGAACCACTACTTGTCTTCAGCGACTGAGCGACTAGTTACTCGTCGCGCTGTCGTACCGATTTCTCATTAACTACGAATTGACTTGCGAGCTTGCGATAAGCTCCTCGTTGCATTGTCACGCACTGCCGTTTCTGCTAGCCGTCTGCGACTGAGTGACTAGTTACTCGTCGCGCACTCGCTCACTAATAAACTTAGCTCATGACTAGCTCGCGAGTGTGCGATGCATGATTTTTCTGCTCTCCACTGCTCTGCGACTTTGCGACTGAATGAAGAACTATTCAGGATTAATGACAAGGATTGAAAACCAACTGTGATCTGCTCCTTTTGATCACTCAAAAAGAATTGCTATGGTTTGGAGCTAAACCCTAGGGTGCTCTGCACCACCAAGATTAGGAAAACATATTGAAAAATATAGGTCAAGACCCGAATCATCAGGATCTACTTCCAATGAAATAAATAAGAATTTTGAACCCTCAAGTAGATCAAACACAAACGTAATATCATCAATAAATGAGTCATTAAGCTTTTTCTATCAGGAAATCCTTTGTGGGATCAAAAAAATACAAACTAGCCAGAAAATATGAAGAACAATATAGTCCCACCAAGAATCTGTAAGATCTCATGCACGAAGTAACCAAATGAAGCACAAAACTAGGGAAAGGTTAGACAAACATTTTGTAAGGATCACAACTGCCAAAGATCCAAACTGAATAAATGCATAAAGAAACTCAGAGACTTCTCAAACAAGAAAATAGATGTATTCGGTTGATGAAATATTGCCAATGAACCAAGATGCTCCTACATCAAACATTGAGGGGGATGATATTGGCAAAATGGTCAGCACTCCCCTAGGGATTTTTGACAAGGGACTAAGAGCCTCCTATGGATTATATAAGACTAGCAGTTGTATAAGGCATTGAAATATCGATCTTTTGGTGAAACAAAAATCACACTTGTAACAAAAAGTACAGGCTTAACCTTTCTTTTACCCAACTAGCTAAAAATTGTTGCATTATAATGTACTAAAGTTTTATTGGAAGGGGTAGAATGCATGCCGATGAGGAAATAATAATATGTTGGTGTCTGTATTAATTTCAAGCATGTCAACCTCTTCATGTAGGACTTAGGAAAATATTTTGTAAGGTTCCCTTGAATAAGACATCATACACCCAAAAAGACTCATTCAGTATTTATTAAAAATGTTGCTTTAGGTCATGTCAATGATAGTAAGGCTATGAAAAAATGATGGCATTTCATCATCAGTAAGTCATCCCCTGTAGTGGTCACATGGACAAACCATGCACAAAGGGTCCACATCAACACCCTCATTCCTATGACAAATCATGTCAGAGTAGGGGTCCCACCTTTTAATCTACCTAATCTCTCTTTTCCAATAACAAGTGGTCCACGTCTACTCTAAGGCCCACATAACCCAAAAGATATTATAGGGATATTGTGGTCAAGTCTATTCAGTAAAACCTTGTCATCTTTAGCATGCCAAAAAAAATTTAAAATATGGGCATTGCCTCTAAAAATCTAGTCCAAGGAGACCAAGTAGAGAAGGGTCTAAAGAACCCAAACACTCTTGGCTTTCAACATCCTATGTGCTAGTAGAATTTTCTTTCCTCCAAAAGGAGTCTTTGAACATTTAAAGGTAGGTAATCCATCCTCCTCTAGCATTTGAGATTCTCAATTCCTAAACTCATATCAGCGTGTAATACACTCCCAGACAACTCTTATTTTTATCTAGCGTTATGTGTGTTATGTGGTATGTGTGTGTTGGTAACCATGAGGATTTGATTTTGATTACTCTTGATATTAATTGGTTACGTATGGTTATTATGTTTTGGCTTTGGATAGATTTATGTAGATGAAGATTAATTATTATGATTGATGATAACTCAATATGTATTAGAACTATGGTTTTATGTGGTAGATTTTATTTACGTCAAAGACAATCTAATATAATTCACGTTATGGAGATACAAGTATCATTGTTATTTTAATATATTCCCATGATGCAAATCCCGTTAACCAATACTAATATGTTGATATAAATTAATTAATTAGTTTTGGACGTCATTAAATAATATCATTTAATAACGATATAATGGTGAGGTGATATTAAATGTTTAATTTATATTAATTTATAAATATTCTGAATTATAAGAACACATATTATATATGTGATTTAATTATTTTCAAAGGATTAAGAAAAATTTAATAAAATAAATGAAATATATATAATATTATTATTAGAATATTTAGTATTTTCCTCTAGAGCTAAAGATGCTCATGAAATGTCTATTTCTAATTTGACCTTATATTTTTCTTATTCTTATTTACTTTTCAGTGCATGGTCTCACTAGAATTAATCTTGGGGAAAAACGTTTTAGTTGCATGACAGCACCAAGAAATCTTTGTTCATAACAGCCCAAAATAGAATGGATTTGTTACGACTTGACCTTAGCGACTCCTTTATTTTAGGCTTGTATGCGACACTTTTTGACTTTGTTGACCTAGTCAATATGTTTAGACTATGTCACTACTTTGGTCATTCTGGTTCTTAGTGTTAGATCTTTGTAAAAGTTTTGGGTTGAGCATATTACGACCTTTCTATGAAAAGATGACATTATATGATGTTAATTTAATGCTTTATTTTTTAAAAGGTGACATTATATGATGTTTTATTAATACTTTGTTTTTATAGCATGTGTTATGATGAGATGTATGATATGATAGCAAGATTACAATAAAATATGTTGATTTTATTAAATATGGCATTAATGAAATACATTGAAATTATTGATTTCATGTTAACCGAGTACTGATAAGTTGTTTGGCTTCAAGAATGTCAGAATGGATGCAGGAATGAAGGTGGGGGTGTGGTTGAGGTAGAGGAGGCTAGCCATCAGCTCTGGTGGGTATGGAGGATCTGGTCTATGCACACACCACTCAGGATTATTGTGTATTCATGATATTGCTTCATATTTGTAATATCTCTCTTACTAACTTTTATGAAAAGAATGTGAAAATAAAGGGATAAATGATTACTTTTCAAGTTGCCATGTTTTACATACGCTTTATATTTATATAAGTGAATAAGGATATTGTGTGAGATGGTTCGGTGGATTTTCAAACTGATTGTTATTAATGTTATAAGTTAAGTGGAAAATTATATCTATGTATTTGTCAATATTAAATGTAAAACAAAATACGTATATATCACATTGCTTTAAATACAAATAAGGAGAGGAAAAATGGTTGGATGGGGAGTGGGAGAAGAGTGGCTAATAAAGGCCATACTCCTTAAATAATGGCATGGGGGAAGGAATCCGGAGGCATATGGTGTTGGAAGGAAAAGAAGAAGAAAGGAGGAATTCTGGAAAAAGAAAGGAGTGCGGGAAGCTGCTAGAGCAGGGTGCCAATAGAACAGTCTAATTTTTGGGTTCCATATTAAATCTCTATTCTCTCCTCTTGAAAAATCGTAAATGTTAATTACATATGACTATTTTGGCATTGTGAAGAATATATTTCTTGTTACTTCTTACATTGATCAGTGATGAATACTTGAGGACTTGTATTTACTTTTCTTTCGAAAGTTTCGTTGTTCACTGTTAGAGCTATGACTGTGTAAGCTTTGTTTGTAGGCTTTTCTGCATACGTGGGTGTCGTAGGGTAGCAACTGAAATTAGTTTGTTTTCAAAAATTCTTTTTGTCTTGAAACACTCCAAGCGTTAGTTCCTGCGATGTTTTTTTTGGTTGCTTGTGTGTTGGAGGTTAGCTGCATTTTTTTTTGCTTCCCACACAGTTCCAGCTAGTATTACCTCTCTCTATTTATTTTTTTTCTTTTTTCCTCCACCAGCCAAGTTCTACGGTAATGAGAGTGTGTGGGGTAGGAACTGAACTGTTGTGAAGGTTCATTGGAATGCTGGAATCTCTTCCCTCTTAGAGCACAACTCAATTCCAGCTACTTTTCTTTTCCATACACCCTGCTCCCTATGTGAAGGTTTTCCTTACTCTTCTAGGCATGCTTAGCTGTCGATAGGTGGCGTTATAGGTTTAAAAAACTCTCCTGCTTGATTCATTGGTATCCATGTTGTCTTTATGTGCTGAGTATATTTTATCAGTGTAGTTTAGACAAGTGTCCATATCTCCTTTGTGTGTTGAGTATATTTTATCAGCGTAGTTTAGACAAGTGTCCATATCTCCTTTGCGTGATGTTTTAGCAGTCTATTTATCTTACCATGTCATTTGTTTTGGTTTAAACTATGTTTCTATGCCTTGCAGTTGTTAGGCTTAGTATTATTTGTGGAGTCATTTTGTTTTAGACTCTCAGCTCGGTCCAATATTAATGAGAACCGTCAGTCTTCTTATGATAAATGTTTTAAAAGGAGTTTAGAAGACATCATGACTATTCGATCTACCTGGACCAACCGTGGCACAACGTTTTAACTTCAGTTTTAAAGTCTCTATAGCCAATAAGATGTGATCTTATTTTTCTTGGGTTCTTTTCTATAGAATTAGAATGCAAAACTGAGTGTGAATGTCTCCTTCCAGTCAGATAAATTGAACTAAGGATATTATTGTTTATTTTCTTCCTTTCAAATTTGTTTGATCTATTTATTGTTGGCATTCTTGTATGGTATACGTATATGGATGAAAGAATTATCCTTTCATCACTCAGGTAGACAGCTGGATATTTGATCCCTATGGTGTTTTCTTCCTTATAAAGAAGTGTTGAACTATATATTGGATAACATCTGTACTTTTAGTGTTGAACCAGATATTGTTGATGTTTTTCTGCACCTTATAATATATTATGAGCTTTGATGAGATAAAGAATCTAGGTATTTAAGTTAAGAATGAATGAGAATTTACATTGTTTATTAGAGTTCAGCAGAGTATTGCTTAAGAAATCCTTTTCATGAAGTTGTGTACATGTTATGTTTTCCATTATGGGAGGCTGTTGAATGTGGAATCTCAGGGGAGGACAGAAATGTGTTATTTTATGCATATACTTCTATCTACCAGTAGAAGTCTGGGATAAACTGCTTTGGCTAAAGCGTGGTGCATATGTGTTTATTTATATGTTGGTTATTTGATTCATCCCTCTGCCACATCCGTGTTTGATCTATTGTTGGACATATGTGTTAGTAGTATGTTCACGGCTGCCCCAGATCCATTCAACTCTCCAGCGCCAGTTGCTAGGCTTCTTGGGCAAGGGTCGGTGTGTTCTTCATGTCAGGAAGAACCCCAAGGGAGCTAACCACTCTGTGGTTGGGCGGATAAAAGCACCTAAGCCACACTCATGTCTCGTGATAGCGGATTGACACGTGTCAGATGGCTAAGGAGACAGGGACATACAGATGGACAAAGGTCCAAAGTATATTCTTTTTTTTATTTTTGTTCTATGTACTAAATTTCATATATTAATATCTTTGATACATCTATGTACTGAGATGTTTGATGTCTGGCATGGAGGTCGACATCCAAATCAAACTGTGCATATCACCTAATTGAAATAAATTATTCTTATGTACTTGTACTTGATTGAAGGTTTGACATGTTGGTCGACTTTTCCTTATTGTAATCTTCATAACATTTTATGGTCATGTGATAACCTAGACATGCATCTTTTACGATGACTTTATTGTAGAAATTATTCTTGTGGTTATCTTGGTTATATGGATGTGAAGGTCGAAACTGTGTATTATTTTATTTTCATTATGAATATGAAATGGTTTGAATTGTCTATGTGTACTCTCGACCATGTACTTTTATCAACATTTCCGCTTTTTATGTAATTGTGTGTGTGACTTGATATTTGTGAGAAAATATCATCTCTACAGGATTGTTCATGTGCATTATTATGATAGAGTGAGCAGACCTAAGCATGTACCTAGCAGTGGATATGACCTTGTATTCATACTGACATGGTACATTTTTAGCTATATTCAAAAGGAGTATTTATATTTTTTCTTTAGAGGTAGCGAGGGCAATGGAGGATGTCAAGGAGAGATCATGGATGATTACAAGAAGAACCATATTTTTTTTAGCCTGATGATGGATTGTTTAGGGGGGAAGGGGGAATGGCGTTATCATTCTACTCTATTTCATTAATTTTGGTATTGGGTGTGAACCCAAGAGAAAAGATAGTTGAGAACAACGCATACGGAGATAGTGAATGGTGATTAAAAGGTATGGAAGGCCTATACATTAGATGTTATGGATGCATTGCAGTTATTGGAAGCCATTTTCCTTAGAAGTAGCCTTCATTACATGGGATAAAAGCCTTCTTTCAGTTTTCCTTCCTCCATATCTCTTCCCAAATCTCTTCCCCTCTCACCCAATATATGGAGCTATTTGAGGGTGTTTTGGAGTTAAACTAATCGTCGAGGTTATGGATAATCTTGCAGTTGAACTCGCTAGTTTTTGGATGGGGGTCTACTAAGCTTATTGTTGTTAAGCGTCATCCATGCATTTTCCTCATGTAGATCTCTGTGAAACCAAATGGAAAGAAGTAAAGGTTCCATTCTTTCTATATTGGTACATGAGATGCATAGCAGGTTTAAAAGCCATTATTCTAATAAGATTCAATTAGAATCATCGACTTTATGGCTACAAACTTCTCAATCAAGATTGTCTACTTTATTTTTATTATTTTCTTAAATTATAAGATTGTACTGCTAAAAGTTTGTATGAGTGTATAAACTACAGAGTCTCGATTTACATGAAATGATACAGAATACATAGTTTTAGATTTACATGAAATGATACCTTTTACAAACTTGCAATTTAGGGGAACATGAGTTTGACAACGCTAGTGAAATTAGATGTGAATGTGGAAGGTTGAGTGATCAGAGTGTTAGACTTTATAAGGATGGATAATTTGGAGAGATTTGTCAAGATTTATGTTCATCAAATACTCTACTTAGGTATGTTCTTTAGATCCTCTTATAGTATATACTATTAAGGGATATTAGCAAGACTAACTAATTAGAATATATATAAGGTTATGTTTAGTTTGAAAATTAATTCTTTTAGTAATTTTTATTTAGAATTTGTCATAAGTAGATAGTGAGTGTTCTTAATAATCAGTTAACATTCTAAAATTCTTATCTTGTAGATTAATTATATTTTATCTAGTTAATGTTGTTAAAATATAATTAACTACTTTATTAATGCAAATATTCTTGTCAAGGTATATTTCAGAGGTTTTAAAGAGATCTAATGCGTAGAATTAATCATGGTATTATATGGTTTCATATATTGTCTAGTTGGGAATTGTCTGTTAGAATATTATAAAATTATTAGGAATGTTCTAGAAAAAAAACATTGATAGCGATGTTAGCAATATACAAACCATTATTATGTCATGTTGTATGTTGAATGGTTCGGTTGATTTCATAGTTGTGTTCATTTCTTTATGTAATAAAGGATACATTGAGATTTGGTATCTTGGTAACATTTGTGTAACTTGAGGTCTTATTTTGTATTGTTTTATGGGGGTTTCATATTTTGAGGGGGTCATTTATTATATACGAGAGGTGTGGGGAAAGAGTTATTTTTATGGTTATTTTTTTAGTCTTGAATGTACTTTTATGTTTACCCATTGAATTTTATTGTTCTGTGAACTTAAGTGTACTTTATGCTATTGATGGCCTTGGTGGCCATATGATTTCTAGTTGATGTATTTGATGAATTGTTTTTGTGTAGCTATTGTGATGTCATTATTAAAATACTTTTGAGCATTGAATCTTTTATGGGGTGTAACAAGTCTCATGATATTATGAGGAAATTGATGGTTTATGGAGGACTTGTGATTCCAATTTGATGGAATGGATCCTAATAAGGGAATATGTGCAAGCTATGATGTTCGGTATTTGGACTTGACATGGAAATTATAGGATTATCATTATGATGCACATACAGTGATGTCCTCAACTTTATTCATGTCCTCAACTTTATTGATGTCCATATAGAGGTTGTGAAAAGTGGATTGTATTGTTGATTTTGCGACATGCTATTCATTATTCTCCAAATTTTGTTTTTATGGATTCATTAGATATGAGAAAATTATGAGGATTCTTTTGTGATGCTTTGATTTTCTTTCTTTTGGTTTTTTTTAGTTTGGAGCATAGGAGTGGTTTTCTAGGAGCATGGCTAGGGGAGTGGCTCACAATGGCCGTCAAGACCCTAAGTGGTTGTCATGGAAAACCCATTGTGGGTAGTTAATCCAGTGATAACTTAATAAAAAATTTGAGATAGGTTAAAACACTAAAAATATATATAATTATGATACCTCCCCCATGGCCTTGAGTGCTCATACAGGCTAAGGATGGGTTGGAGAAGGCCTAGATGTCAAATTGGCTCCTTGTCCTCATGAAAAGTTTGGTTCCACATGAGTCCTCACCTAGGGGCCAAGGTCTAGAGAGAGACTTCTACGGAAAAACAAGGATATTTAGAGCACTCTGTGATGACACTCTCCTACATGTCCCTTGGGATTCCCTCTATTTAGCCTTGTGGTTTGCCTATGGTATGCCTATTATTTACCCTTGTGATACTTTATCTTATTCCTTGGTTGTGTTTTTCCTTTGCTTGATGCCTTGCTTGTGGTTTCTTGTGTGGTGTGGGGTCTTGTGTTATCTCCTATTTCATAGGGAGAGGGCCTCATGGTTCCATGTGGTTGGGTGGAAAATACTTTTTCCATCGATTTTTCAAAGCCATATTTGTGATCTTTCTAGATAGACATGTGTCTTCTCTATAGTTTCATGTTTTATATTGCTAGATGATTATTATTGTACATTGTATCATCATATGTATCTTCCTATGGATGTATTCATGTAATATTATAATCTCATGGAGGAGATGGTTGTAATATATATATGTAACCATGTTTCATTAATGATTGTTTGTAATGAAATAATAGTGAATAAATATAGATTTTTACTTTGAATATTATCATGTGACTACGTGTACCATAATTATAAGGTTTAAATGATTTCTTCATATTGTAATCATGTTCATATACTCATCACTGTGTAATTGATTTAGTCATGTGTGTTTATATGTTGCTAGTAGCAATGTCAAAGAACCTAAGATGACCTTATTAATTGATTAGTGTTTAAATAAAGTATATGTATTTAAAAATTAGTTATTGTATCATGCATTCATATGTATAATGGATGTTGTGTTATTTTTTTCAAACAAAATATTGTTTTCATTTTTCTTAGACTTGTGTTGTCCTCTCAGGTTCCATGACGGGGGTATTACATAGTCATGGCATCTGCAACTCTATTCCCTTCACTATACATATGCCTAATCTCAAAAATATCCAACCATAAGAGGATTTTATGAATATCAATAACTATACCTTCAATTGACCATCCCACCATGTTGAGGCCTTTAATGGAATCAAAAATTAACTTGGAATCCCCTTCAATTGAAAGGATCATATTCCAGTTGAGAGAAATATTTATCCCCTTAAGTAGGGTCATATCCTCAACCTAATTTTTAGTGCCTCCATCAATACTACTTGTATATGCAGCCACCAAAGGACCAGGTATCACTCCTCTAGTAGCATTCATGCTCTGGATGCACCTTGCAACACCATTGAAGTTAATTTTATGACATTTGGATGGGGTGGTTCCACCTTGTATTAAGATTCTTCATCCTCTTTGAGATGTCAAACCTGGCATAAGAATTAGGGAGGTTCAAATTCTTGGCAATGTTTTCATCAAATGGCATGGGGGTAAGAAGGTCGAGCCTAAAGTTAGAAATCAATAGGTTATCCATCCAAAGTTTGGTGAAGCTTAGGAACACCTCATCCACATCCCTGAATATCTGGTTTTTTCTTTCCTTCCAAAGTCTCTAGCATAGATAGGGAGTGTGATGAAATAAAATGTGGCATGAGGGACTTTCCCTAGGATTGGAGAACAAACTAGTAATCTCACACCACAATGCTTTCACACATTATGAGAAATGATGATCTATAATTAAATAATTTTAGAGGCAACTTACCTTTTTATTTTTTGGTTCCTCTTTCCATTCTTCTTTCTATTTTTTCTTCAATCTCATTCAAATCTTTTTTAGCTTCATTTGTAGTCTTATTTGATACTTTGAATGTACCTTATTTCCTCTTTTTCTTCATTTCATCCATTTCAACAATCTCAAATGCAGATAGTGAGCAAAAAAATTTATCCAAGGTGTAGGTATTCAAATCATGACTTTATTCAATTGCATATTTCTTCATCTTATAGGTTTAGGAAAAGTCATCAATACTTCCTTACCACTTCCTTTTATTTTATTGCCCCACCAACACCCTTGATGGTTTTCGCAGTCTCATTTACCTTGTGAATATATGCTTCAGTAAACTAATCATCACCCATCTTTAAATTTTGAAACTTGTACAAGTCAAATTTGTCACTTTAGCTTCTTCTTTTTTATATCTCCTTCATATACACTACTTAGTTTGTCCCAAATCTCTTTTTTTGTCTTCAATACCATAAGTTTCTTGAATAATTCATCACTCAAATAACTAACAATGGAAACCCTATCTTTTGAATTATTTTCTATATTTTCTCTCATCTAGATTTTGTGATCTAGTTGGAGGTGTAGTAAAACCTTTTGGAATACTTTCCCATTATCCCTTTGGTAGAGACTCTAAGTAGAACTACATACATTCCTTCCAATAAGAGTAATTGTACCTTTAAACTTTAAAGTCTTGAAACTCAAATCCTGCACCATACAATATCTCCCTTGAGTGGTTGAACTTCACAAGAAGGGACCTTGCTCTGATACTAATTGTTGAACACATGGCAAGATTGGGAGAAGGGGTGAATTAGTTCGAATAGAAAAAATAAATTTAGTTTAGATCTTAATATACTTAAAATCACAATAAGCCACTTAGTTCAATGAAACCACAAAACAAAAAACATAATCAACATAATAAAACTAGATTTACATAGAAACCCCAAACTGGGAAAGCCTGCAATGGGAATCAAACTCATAATATAAATAGCTTCAATTATAATGTTTTAGTCTCACTACCAAGGAGAAACAACACCTGAACTACTTGAACAACTAGGGTTCACTGCCTCAGGGAAATATACAAAGGAATTTTACATCTAAAACTCACTATTCCATAAAAAGATACAAAATGGTTCTAGTAGACTCAATATCATCAATCAATAGCATGAATCTCAGAATTGAAATGAGAAGAATATCTTGAACATGAATCTATACTTAAACATTAGCACCAAGTGACCAAGTTCATAGCATATGTTATTATTGTCTCAACACAATGTCTCTGAATGTATTACCTTTAGGTACTGACTTTTGCACATCTACTTTTCATGCACACTTCACTTCTTTCTTTTCTTTTCTTTCCTTCACACCACATGCCCTTTCCATACTTCCACACTTCTATACTTTTTAAACCCTTTCTAACATGAATGTGCTCCTTAAATATGAGATATATCAGTAAAACATTTATATTAGGTCAGTCAAAACCAAAACAAATCAATAGTACATACAATAGATCATTCAGACCCAAGATACACAACGTGATCCTTGTAATGCCCCGCCTGAAACCCTTAGAATGAAAGGTCAAAAATGCACTGAATAAATTTTTTGACAATAAGAGTATCATCAAATTCATAAGTGTGTCAACACAAGCATTGCATAGGCAATAAGGAAACATACAATAATTGTAACATGATCATTCACTAGCGGAAATCTTGTAAACACTTCAAAGGGTTCCCAAACCAATAGAACCAGTATCCATGGTTGTATCTTGATAGCCTGGGTGTTGTGCCACAAGCTTCAAGAAACCAATCATGTAATCAACTTATAGCTTTCCAAGGAGGACACTAAATTGATCCTCAAAACCAAATAGTATTGGGTTTATTTTAAGCCCAAATGAAGTGAAATAAATTAAGATAATCGAAGAATGGAAGTGGAAATTGAATACATGAAAATAATCCCAGGAATATAGAGAGACCAAATATAACACTTGTTTCTACACAAACCCTAATGAACTTCATTCCTTCTGCAAATGCATAGGAATAGAACAATATTCCAATATGAATGCGTAGGAGAAATGTATATATACACAAAAATTAAGGTCTTATGCACAAAAATATTAGATGTATGTGTAGGGGTAGAAAACATATGCCTAGGTAGGTCTAGTGATGCAATCAAGCTTGGAGGATCAAATAAAGGACTGTCCAAACTTGCAGCCAACAACAAGAACAACACAGCAAAACATAATTACACAGGATATGGTAGCTCATATCAATTTATATTCATTTTCAGATTCAATTACATGCAACATGTCAGGCTATAAGGCCTTCCTGGTTAGGACCAATTAAAATAAAATCACACTAAGATCTATCACCGAGATCTTCTGCAAGCATCAGGCCATTTACCTTCTTCCAATACACAACAACTCACAACAAGCTTCAGCTCCACCTTCCAAACTAGTTCAGATCTGTGACACACCACACAGCAACATGGTAGGAACTCCAAGACAGAATCTAAACTTGTGCTCGCAAGCCACCAATCAATCTTCTTACCTCCTAAGCCAACATGCTATTGGCCCTTCCAATTTCCTTCCACTTATCTCAAATCCGTAGATCTTCACATCAAATCACCCATCTCCTCTTCCCCCAACACTCTACTTAAACCTCTTTATTTATACAAATTTTCCACAAGTTAGCACCAAAAACACAACACCCAATGTGTTCTTCGCTAGTCGGCTTGCAATAGTCATTAAATCCACTAGATTTAGGTCCACACAATCTCCAAAGAGTGATCCCACATAAATGTTGTGACCCAAATTAAATGCAGAAGTCGGCCAGCAAGTCAGGCAACAGAGCCAATCCATCAAACCCATTTGGTGAAACAGACCACCGAGCAATAAACACCCACTCGGTGAAACTATCAAGCAATAGAAACAAACACTGAGACTCTTCAGTGACACCGAGCTACTGCCAGCAACCGAGTCTCATCGGTGATTGAGAAACCAGCCACCAAACTAACAACTAAGTACTCCAATCGAGAACTCCATCCTTCAACCGAGCTCCAAAGCAACTAAAAATATGACAGCCACAGATTTTCCAAGAACCTCATATGACCCTGCATTAGACACCTGGGGTAACAAAAGAAGTGTGTCCCACACTTAGACTCCAGAAGTAAATTAGGAATTCATCACCTCATCTTAACCATCAGTCTCCACAACCTCAAATTTAAGAACCTCAATTTCCACACCAGCACATCCAACTGAACCAAGTCATCCTGCAACTCTCCAACATCACCATCAGCAATAGTAACCTCATCAAAGCACTCAAGCTTATCAACAAGTAGTATATCAAGATGTCCACCATCTTCACCTGTCTCATCTACAACCTTATACTAATCAGCATCAATGCCCCTAGACAAAGGTAACTCTTCCTCCTTAGCAGTCTCATCATACACAATAGGATGCTCTGCAATTTCCATATCATATATATCCATTTAAGTATGAAAACCAACCACCTCTACAACAGAAAAATTAAAATGCTCCTTCCTACTCTGAACAAGTCTTTGCACCATCCAAACAAGCCTCAGTCTGATTGGAAAACACCAATAGACATTACAAACACTCAGTTTTACCAATCGATCAGTTAACTCATCAAGCCTTCTATCAAGTGTGCACATGATCTTCTCCTCTAACATGTGAAACTTCTCCATCAGCAAAGCTATCATATCCTCTGCCCAAAGTTCAAAAATACTAACAAATCTAGGGTTACTAAGCTCAAAAAAAGAATCCCTAATCTCTTCCAAGACCTCAAACTTCAGCTTCTTTATCTCACCATGAATCTCAACTAGTAGATCCTCAACAATCCAATCAACCATCCCAAGATCTAATCTTCTCGGAGGCATCTCTCCAGATATTTGAAAACCATATGCAACAAATCCAATTTTTACCACCTTGTTACAACCTCCAAGTTATTGTAAGTGTGATCTACCATCAGTCATCTCATGAACAACTAGACCATGGCTCACAAATTTAGGAATATAGATCTGTAACCAATCTCCCTAAAGAAATGAACTAGCTCTGATACCACTTGATGCAGTCAAGCTTAGAGGATCCAATAAAGGACTATCCAAACTTACATCCAACAACAAGAACAACACACTAGAACATAACAACACAGGATATGGTAACTCATATCAATTTATATTCATTTTTAGATTCAATTACATGCAACATGTTAGTTTGTAAGTCCTTCCTGGTTAGGGCCAAATATAATGAAATCACACTAAGATCTATCACCGAGATCTTCTGCAAGAATCAAGTCATTTACCTTCTACCAATTCACAACAACTCACAACAAGCTTCAGCTCCACCTTCCAAACTAGTCCAGATCTCTGACACACCACACAGCAACCTGGTAGGAAATCCAAGACAAAATCTAAAATTGTGCTTGCAAGCCACCAAGAAATCTTCTTGCCTCCTAAGAAAACATGCTACTAGCCCTTCCAACTTCCTTCCACTTATCTCATATTTGTAGATCTTCACATCAAATCACCCATCTCCTCTTCCCCCAACACTCTACCCAAACCTCTTTATTTATATAACTTTTCCACAAGTCGGCACCAAGAACACAACACCCAATGTGTTCTTCACTAGTCAGCTTGCAACAATCATTAAATCCACTAGATTTAGGTCCACACAATCTCCAAAGAGAGATCCCACATAAATCTACCCAAATTAAATGCAGAAGTCGGCCAGCAAGTCATCCAACAGATCCAAGCCATCAAATCCATTCGGTGAAACAGACCATCGAGTAACAGACACCCACTCGGTGAAACTACCAAGAAATAGCAACAGACACCTAGACCCATCTATGACACTAAGCCACTACCAGCAACCGAGTCTCATCGATGAATCATAACTAACATAAGTAATCAAGCTCGTCGGTGAGCCAACACCTCCAACCAAGTACCCACCATAGTTACTGAGCATCTTAACACTGAGACTGAGAAACCGCCCACCGAACCAACAACAATGACCGAGAAACCTTCAACTGAGTACTCCAACTAAGAACTCCATCCTTCAACCAAGCTCCAAAGCAACCAAAAATCTGACAGCCACATATTTTCCAAGAACCTTAGATGCCCCTACATCATCTAGTTTAAGTAAATATACATAAATCTAAGTGTCAACATCAATGAATAACCTAAAAAATTCTAGCCCATACCAGGGAGTACTAGATACACTGAATCAAGGTCAGTTGCACTCAATTGCATAGATATACAGCTAATAAATAAAGTACAAAAATTGAAAGCATAACATGAACATATAAAATAGTGAGAGAGAGAGAGAGAGAAGGAAAAATGTTTGATCCATATCACACTAAATCTCTTGATCAAATCCATCACATATATGTCATGCCACTCAACCATATGAATCCCTCAAGCCCACCCCACTATACTCACAAAGGTAGTCACACAATCCAAACAAGGAATCAATCATACAATGGAATGTAGGTATACAACCAAATGCAGATAAGCATGAACACAAGGATAATACTCAACATGCAAGTAAACATCCATACAATGCAACCACAAACACAATACACCAGGGTTCTACTCACACCTACTTTACGTAGACACAAGACTACTAAGCATAGGGAGTATACATACCTACACGAGTCATGTATAAAATATGAGGGCTCTGTACCCACACGGGTCATATATGACATCTGAGGATGCAAGTACCATCTACCACTCACATGGGTCAGTCATGAAATTTAGGGATTCAATGGTTTCCACTTCCCGCACAGAGCAATAACAAACATCTAGGGTTTCCAATTTATCTTATTTAGTGTTAAAACCCAATTATTTTTATTATATTATCTCTTTTTTAAGAATACCTTTACATGGCCTATATCACCACTTATGAGTCAGGATCCAGGTAAGGAGATAATCCCCATACCTACTCAATGCATGTAGTCCCAAGGCTCAACATCCTAAAGAAGGAGACAGTGACAATAAGATCACCTACTCGATTTACACTGAGGACATGAATAAAAGACTTTTTCCACTTGGTCTATACCAAGGGCGTGATAAACTATATCTTGTCCACTCGGTCTACACTGAGGAAATGAGTATAATATACACCATCTAATTGGTCTAAACCAATGATGTAGATAACCTGAGTACCAAAATGAAATCAAGACAAAATGGGAGGATCAACAATTCCCAAAGTACTCAAAGCATAAAAATGAGAAACCACAACACAAAATAAAAGTATCAATTTTCTCTATTGGTCATTGTAACTACCCTAATTTGGTCTGCTATGACTAAAGACCCTATTTACCCTAAGTGTGATCATACCCTGATTATATCCAAATGACTCTCTTACTGCTTGGCATAATTCTTTGAATCAATTTAATTTCCTAAGGTGATCAAAATCACTAAGTTAATTGCTTTAGAGCTGAATTTCTGGTTTTTGATTGTGTGTGTTTTTAAGCATCAACGATTCGGATCACACTCTGTGATCCATCTTATTACTTTTCCTTATTGCTCTCTACTCATCCTGATGATGGATCACGGAGTGTGATCCGAAATGTTGATGCTTAAAAACACACACAATCAAAAACCAGAAATTCAGCTCTAAATTCAATGGATTGTGGAAATCTGATCGATTTAATTGCTTTAGCCAAAATTAATAATCGATCAAATACATGGCTAAAATGATTAATTTACTAGGAAATAAATAAAGTCCCAAATCATTTTCTCACTTGCAAAAGAACCAATCCCCTATCTTGATTAATCTAATTAATTGGCTATAGTTCTTTAATTATTAAAAAGCAATTAATTTGTTTAAATAAGTAAATTTCCTATTTTTGAATGAATTAAATAAGTTTAATTTATTTCATTAATATTACTCTAAACCCCCAACCTAACCAAACTCAACCACTTTGACCCTAGGTCCAAACCTTTCCCAACCCTTTCACCCTTGCTAAGCATTCTTCTAATCCTAATCTAATTCTAACCCCCCTTCCTAATGATGTCACATTCCATTAAGGAAGTGATTAGGGACTCAACCC
>MU226956.1:3448332-3477846 GCA_018584345.1 Thuja plicata | reverse complement strand
TAAGGAAGTGATTAGGGACTCAACCCACTTGAGAAAGTCAACTTTCTCAAGCTTGACTTCTCTAAGGACCAACTTTCCAAGTTGAGCCTTACTCCCTCCCATGCCTCTTAATGAATTTCATTAATGACCCCTTAATGGATATTCCCTCTTGCCCATCCCTCATTAATTCCCAAGGCATTAATGGCTCTTACACTTCATTAATGACCTTAGGGACTCCATTAATGAACCTTGTCTCCCCTCTCTCTCTCCCATTCTTCTATAAATTGAAGAGGTTTGGAGCTCATAATAAGCCTCAATTTTGAATAGTAGTGTTGTTATGCCAAAATATTTTGAGGGGATTCTAAAGCATTGTTATGCTACCCATTCCTTCATAGCTTCATGCACACTCCATAGTTACCTTCTTGCATGGTTATAATGCTCCTTTTTAGAACTAATATGCATGTTAATGATTAAATAGTTATTTTAAACTTGAATCTTTCATGCTAGGTTGTTTATGTCACTGGTATTAGCATAATCTAAGGGCTATTCTATTATTTTCTACACTCAACCTAGTTAGAAAGCAATAGGTCGATGTTAGGGTTTTAATATGCTCATTAACCCTTGTTTCTCACTAACAGAATGACTTATTAAAGTGTTGTGTCATAGGTAATAGGTGTACAAATATACACACACATTTCTGGTGCCCACAGTGGGGCCCGATTTCCAACTTGGTCCCATTTTCTAACCATTTTTCCTTGATTTTTCATCCCAATTTTTAGGTACAAGTTCGTATCTGGTTGGAAAAGCTCGCATCTGGTGGATTTGCTCACACCGTGACTTCCTGGTTCGTATCATGGTTTTCTAGGATCATATCCAGGGTTTTCTAGATTGAATTTGGTTCTAGCTCATATTTGGTCACCAGAAGTTCATATCTGGTAGCATAAGTTCGCATCTAGTTTCCTATCTCGCATACTGGAATTCTTGGCTCGCATCTGGTTAACATTATTGTGGTCTTCATTTGCTTAATTCTAACACTTAACAAGTTGTGTTTCTTGACATCTTGAGCAGCTTAACAAGTGATTGCAGGTTCTATTCAGGGCTCGAAAGACATTACTAACGTGTGTGATTGTAGGATTTTTCAGTTGTTTTCAAATACTAACCCCTTTCAAAGTTTTTCAAAACTTAAGACCTTTTCTTCACACTTGCTAAAACAACCAGATAATATGTTCTTTTCCTCTTGAGGAAAATTAGAAAGTCGGACATTGTTTTATCATTTGTAATGAGAATCAGGGGTAAATGAACAAGCAATCACATCACTTAGTTTGATTTGGGAATAAGTAATGGGACAAAAACAAAGCACTAAATTTGTGAGATAAATGAACAACTACATTGTATAACTTCTTTTGGGACACAGAAATTGAACAAGCAAACTCATTAAATATTGTAGTTAATTGAACAAGGCAAACTTTATTCTCAAGCATCCTATTTTCATTAAATAGGAACATCTAAATCAGGCACAACATTGCTTGAGGGAATGAACTATTTTCTTGCCTTTGTTTTTGGAGAAAATGGCTTAGATTAGGAGAGTATGCTCTTCTTCTTTGGAAGAATCGGAAATTCGGACATCCAAAGCTCGCCAATCCTTTGTATGCATATTTAATAGTAGAGGGCCTTCCAGTTGAGGAAAAAATCTCCTGGGAATGACCCAAGTGAGGACAGGTTTTATGCCAACCCTTCCAACTCACTATAAATAGTTGCTTCCTCGTAGACTAAAGCCTTGGAAGACAGAGCCGGTTTTGTTCATGGAATTTTGACATCATTCCTTGAACATGCTTGGGTATATGTAGAGCAGAGCCGCTTGAATCTTCCTTGTGAGACTACATATATTTAGGTACTCATAGGGATATACGCCTCAATTTTTCCTTGTAAAATTCTATGGGGGATGGTTTCGAATGGATTGCCCAATAATAGACAACACTTGAACTGAAATAATTCTTGATTCATCCCTGAAAGGGTGATAATCTTTGTGCAAGGAAAAAAAGTAATTTCCCCAAGACACTTGTCATATCGTGCCCTCACTTACATTTGGAGTCAGCTTATACAGCATCATGACTGGAGCCATTGCATGCTTGGTGATGGTTGTATTCTGATTAGCATTTGAGTGTGTGCCTAAGTCAATGACCAAATATTTTTATCCTCTACCTAGAGAATAGGGACAAAATGTGTGTCTGTTTCACCCCCCTAACAATGCAACGCTGTTTGATGTGTTCAAAAAGCCATTAAAAAGATAAGCTCCTTGAAACAATCAACAAATTTCAAACCCTGGAGTACAAATTTTTTTCACGCATCACGACACCTTTTAACATAATCTAGAAAAAAACAAATTCATGCACTTCAAAAATGTACTTTCTAGAAATTAATCAAAATCTGACAGTCCATCATAAGCTTATATCCTAGATTTCTGAGTCTGTATTTGGTTTCCTAAGTCACATTTGGTCAGCATTAGGTCGCATTTAGAATCCTGGTTTGCATCTGGTATTAAACATCCGCATCCAGGGCATCAGAAGTTCACATCAAGGGTTTCCTAGGTGGCATCTGGAGGCTCGCATCTGGGATAGTGGGCACTTACAGAGCTACTCCTTAGAAAAGATTACTTGATTAGAATACCCTTTTGGCTCTTTAGCTGGTTCCTATTGTCTTTTCTGGTCTCCCTGTTGAAATTTTAGAACTTTTTCAAATGTCTACCTTCCATGCTTAGTCAGTCTTTCACAATCGGTTCAATACACGTGTTCTACCCACTTTCTACCAACAACTTGGTTCCCAGCTCACTATCAGGTAAATCTAACCCTCTGACGTTGGAATCATTTACATCCACCAACAATAAATAGTTACTTTTACCTAGACATGCCCACTTAAACGGTTTGAAACTCTCACTTGCACTATTGGGAAACATTGACAAAGTTGGGAAATAACTTCATGGTTAACACAAGATGTAACATGTACATGTCTAAAGGATCAAAAGTGCCTCCTAAATCACCGTACTTTCAAGGAGAAACATCTCACAGTTCCCTACTTGATCTAGACTCCCCATAAATGGATAGCGACACTCGCAAATGGAGTGAGGCTTTTGAGGACTATAACAATGGAAAACACCAAAAGCTTGAAGATACTGATGAAGAAGAAGAACCCAAGTTCAACTGTCCTTTATTTGAGTCAAGTAGTGAAGAGGACATCACTGAAGAAGAGTACAATAAACTCAAGCAAAGTAGGAAATTCCAAAAGATGATGGAAAAGATAATTGGGTGAGGATAAAGAAAAATACTTCCTCCATCTAGCGTCCACTAGTGTCAAATTACCTAAAGATTATGATGTGGAGAAACTCAAAGAAAAGGAGGTACCAAATCCTATATCCATTCTCACCAAACAACTCACTTTGATGCAAATAGAGCTTGCAAACCTCAAACAGGAGAAAGAGAAACCCAAAACAAAATACTCTTTGGACGCCATTTGTCCATTTCCTTTTGACAAAAGTATCACTATGGTCCCGTTTCCTCCCAACATGGCAAGACCAAAGTATGAAAAGTACACATGAGAAACTGACCCACATGATCATGTGAGGGAATTCTATGCTCTAAGCATAGAATACATGCATGAACCTACATACCTCATGCAAATATTTCCAGGAAGTCTAGGAGTTAATGCCATGGAGTGGTTCTCAAAATTGAACCCTAAGGTCAAAACATTTGAGGAGCTAGTTCAACACATTATCCAGCATTACTCCTATAATATACAGCATGATGTGACCATGATGGACCTATGTAATACCAAACAGAAGACTAGTGAATCATTTACACACTTCCTACAAAGATGGAGGAAGATCTTTTCACGATATTCAAGGGCCATTCCTGAATCAGAGAAGATGGAGATCTTCGTTAATAACCTAGTGCCTGAATTGAACTACGCATTACAAATGAAAGACTCACCAGGCTTCGACAGAATGATTAAGAATGCCCTCTGTATTGAGGAAGTCATGGTCAAAAGGGGGGAGATCACCCTTCAAAATGAAAACAAAACCAACAACTCCAACTCCAAGCCTAAATGGTGGAAGAAAAAAAAGAATGTTGTTAATGACATAGTAGTTGACACTTCTAACATTAACCCTAAACCCAAGGTGTTCAATCTAAACAATAGTATGCAGGCAATCAAAGACATCAAGATCACAACCCCCATACCCAAGGAAAACAATGATAATAGCAAGGGTCGGACATGGACTTCAAAACCTCAAAGAACATTCACTCCTTTGGGAGAGCCTCTCGAGACTATTTTGAAGACACTTTTGGATAACAAAGTTCTCACAATCCCAGATTCCAAACCTTGGGAACTAAAGGTCAAACCCAGGTGGTGGGATGATAATTCCTATTGTGTCTTCTACAAAAAAAAAGGACACAAGACTAATAATTTCCTTAAGCTTAAACATGTCATTCAAGACCTCATCGAAGGCGATAAGATCAAAGTGGATGGACACACTACCAATGAGGATCAAATAGCATTCAATAAACCATTTCCTAATTATGATAAAGGAGAAACATCTAAAAATGAAGTGAACTACACTTATTCTAATAATGACAATGTGATCAATATGCTAGACATTAAGACTAAGTCAATTAATGTGGTCACAATCAAAGGTGTTTCATTCCACTCAAATGTTGTAACACGAAGCCAAGCGCAGGTCACGATCAAAAGACCCCCAAAACCAGCATCAGCATCCAAGGTTCATATCCTTACTATTCCTAAACCAGCAGCAAAACATGTGGTTACTATTCCTGGAGAAAAATATGACTTGGTAGAACAATTGCAACGAACCTCTGCCAAAATTTCCATTTTTGAGTTGCTCAAAATATCCACAGTACATAGGGAAATCCTAGAACAAGCTCTACATGCCGCTAACGTCCCAAAGGATATTGATATAGACAAATTCCAAGCGATGGTCAATCACATCTCAGTGCTACATTACCTCTCCTTTTCTAAAGAGGATGATAAGTCATTGACACATCCACATAATCAACCCCTCCATATCGAAGTCCTTATCCATAAATCCCATGTTAGACATGTGTTGATAGATGGAGGCATAGGATTGAATATTTGTACACTTGATCTAATCAAGAGACTGGGTCTCTCAGAACAGACAATTGACTCTAGAAGAAAAATAACTATCAAATCTTATGATGAAGAAGAAAGATCCTCCAAAGGTCTTATTGTTCTACCTATCAGAGTCAGACCAATTGAGAGGAATGTCACATGTCAGGTTTTGGATCTACCCTTGGCCTACAATATCCTATTGGGAGGACCATGGATTCACGAAATGCAAGTTGTGCCATCCACTTACCACCAATGTATAAAGTTCCCACATAATGGGGTGGAAGTGACGATTCTCACAGATGCTAACTACACTTGTAACAATATCAAAGCTGGTAATATGATCCCGCATAACAAGGAGGATATGGATACGATCTCTCCTGAAACTACCAAAGACATGGTTATGAAGGGATTTGGTAAAACCTTAAAACTTGAAGAAACAAGTATGGGAGAGTACAAGCTGGACCTGACTCCATCACTGATAGAACTTCCAGTGTCACCAAGGTCCTATGGAAAACCTTCCTTGACATTCACACCTACTACATCCAAGGATCCAGAAGTACATGAAGCAACTGGCATGATAAAATCATCCACATCTTCTTTAGATAACACAGAAGAATAGGCAGTCTTGGACTGGCATTACAAAGGAGAACCAATGGAAGCTGAGGTCAAACATGTAGAGATATCCCCATAACAGTATGACAAGGGATATTATTTCCTCAAACAAATGAGATACAAGGGAAAAGGACCTCTAAATGACATAGGACAAGGGCTTATTGAGCCTATACCCATGGAGTTCCAGAATACTTGTGACAAAATAGGACTAGGTTTTAATACTAAAACTGATAAACCCGCTTCAAAAGGCAGTCCAAACTCAGATAAAGGGAGTGATGAAATAGATGAACTAGAGTAGTGGTTCTATGAAAGATTATTACATGTTGACATAGAGGATCCCAACTACCAAGGAGAATGCTATGTAACCAACTTTGAGGTACCACAAGATCTTCACACCCCTTTGTTAGCACAACCTCCCATTCAAGAGGTAGGAGACACAATAGCAGTTGGTCCAAAGATATCATTGATATCAAAAGTTACTCAAGACACACCCCAACAACAGGATTTACATCCTAACTAAGGGCAATTGGTCACGATTTCACATGTTCTTGGTCTACCACACTTTGATCCACAGGTGGCTAACCGGGTACATCAAATAACCATTGATGAATACTTAAATAGATCCAATGATGAGGTCACTGACTCTCATGATTATGAATGGGATGAGCTATCTGTCATCACTGAAGATATTGGAATAGATACAATTCACATGTTTGCGGTACCCTCAGCTCCTCATAAATAGCCTAACACTACTCCCAACGACACTGATAATCCTAAAGTAGAAGAAGAGTTCCTTCCCCTGATCATTGATGAAGAAACTAGTGATTACATAAGTCTAGAAGAATTTCAGAGTCTACAAGCAAGAAGCCTCCTTTTACAGAGAGATGGTGATGAGATTTCTACTGACGAGTCACTAGAGTTTGGTCCGCATATAACTAACAATGACCCTTTTAACGATGATCTCACTCTTATTGATCTAAACATTGAAGAATTTAACTTAACGGACCATGTCATGTCGGTTAATGGTCTTGATGCTAACGTGATGTTGTCCTTCCCAGAGTCTAATTCCTTGTCTTTGATGTATCCAGAACTAATTGATTGGACTGAAACAAATCCTACCCCTATCCTCGACTTTCCCAATGACTATACCCTAGCATGATATCTCGATGCTTGTGAACCTTACCCTTCTTCCACCAATGTAAGGAGCGAGAACATGTCACAAGAGGATATCAGGTTTCTTAGTCAAAAAATAAAAAATAAAAAGAAAGAGAGGATTGATGGTGAAAACCACTTTGTGGTAGTATCAAATCCCAAAATAGTAAAGAGAAAAGATGCACCAGATGGTGAAAACCTCACAGAGGTGCCAAAGGATGAGACTCTTGATATACTCCCTGAACACTTTCAAGAAAGGTCTTTAGTACTGACTGAACCAACACAGCCATTAAATTTGGTCACCATTGAAAATCCTCAAATAGTCCACCTTACACAATCTTTTTCCAAGGAAGAGAAGACATAGTTTACAGAGTTCCTGAGAGAAAAGAAAATCAACTTTGCATGGTCTTATACCAATATGCCTGGGCTGGATCCTAATCTAATCATGCACCACTTATCTATAGCTCCCGAGATCAAGCCCATGAAACAAAAACTTAGAATGATGCATCCTCATGTTGCATTATTAGTGAAAGCAGAGCTAGAGAATTTGTTGAAAGCCGGATTTATCAGAGTCATTGCCTATGCAGGATGGATCTCCAATGTGGTCCCCGTATCTAAAACTGATAAATCTATCAGTATCTATACGAACTTCAGAGACTTAAACAAAGCATGTCTGAAAGATGACTTCCCTCTACCTAACATTGACATGATCATAGACCTCATAGTAGGCTACCAGATGTATTCTTTAATGGATGGATTCTCGAGCTATAATCAAATCAAAATTGCCCCTGAGGATCAAGAGAAAACTGCATTTACATGCGCATGGGGCACATTTTACTGGAACGTCATGCCATTTGGGTTAAAGAATGCCAGTGCAACATATCAAAGAGCCATGACAACTATATTCCATGACATGATGCACAAGAACATGGAGGACTACGTGGATGACACATTGGCTAAATCCAAAGAAAGAGGTACTCACATTGATGACTTAAGAAAGATATTGGATCGTATGGAATAGTTCCAACTCAGGCTCAACCCAAAGAAATGTGCCTTTGGGGTCCAATTAGGGAAGCTCCTAGGATTCATTGTTTCAGAAAAATAAATTGAGGTAGACCCCACTAAGGTTAAGGCTATACTAGAGATGGCTCCTCAATGCAACATCAGTCAAATGAGGACACTACAAGGGAGACTTCAGTCCATCAAGAGATTCATGTCCAAACTTGCATATAGGGCACAACCCTTTACTAAATTACTACACAAAAGGGTTACCTTCAAATGGGATGAACACTATGAAGCAAACTTTAGGGAACTGAAAGGATACCTGGCTACTCCTCCTATTCTTATGGTGCCTATTCATGGGAAGCCCTTACTCCTATACATTTCAGCTACAGCTACATCCTTAGGAGTATTTTTCACACATGAGGATGAAACAAAGAAAGAAAGATCCATCTACTACATTAGTAGAACACTAGTCGCCTATGAGCTCAATTACAACATTATTAAAAAAGCATGCTTAGCAGTCATCTTCGCATCACAAAAATTGAGGCACTAGAAGCTCTCTCATACAGTGAGGCTCATTTCTAAGATAGATCCTCTAAAATATCTCCTAAGTAGAACATCATTAACATGGCATTTGGAAAAATGGGTCCTGATTCTAAGTGAGTTTGACATTGAACATGTAGAAAGGAGAGCTATTAAAGGATAGGTCCTTGTAGATCAATTGGCTGATTCACCACTACAGGATGATGAACCATTAAAGATTGAATTCCCTGATGAAATAATCATGCATCTAACTAAATATCCATGGAAGATGTACTTTGACATTTTATTCACTCAACAAGGCTCTGGAGCAGGGGTCCTATTCATAACTCCTCAAGGTTACAAGATTCCCAAATCTTACAAATTGATGTTTCCATGCACCAACAATATTTTAGAATATGAATCATTGGTAAACGGTCTTAAGCTAGCTATGGAGTGGAAGATTGTAGAGTTACACATATATGGTGACTCCCAACTAATTATCAATCATGTCAATGGGGAGTACCAAATGAAAGATGATAAGTTGATGCCCTACAAGCAACTGGTTGATGACTTAAAAAGGTATTTTGTCTTCATCAACTTTGAGCTGATACCACGGTCAGAAAAAAAAGCTGTAGATGCTATGGCTACCTTGGCATCCATGTTAAAACTGGAAGAACATCAATTCCGCTATGACTTCTTGGTGGAAGAACTATCATATCCTACCTTTGATACCCCTAAATACCAAGTCATATGTGCTTTGAACACCCCAGACCAATCTTGGTATGCGAGTATCATTACCTACCTTACTGACCAAACCATTCCTGCTAATCTATCTAGAAATGAGAAGAGAGCCCTGATTAGGACAGCATCACGCTATGTCCTCATAACTAATAACCTATATCAACGGGGTCTCGATGGTACACTTCTTATGTGTTTAGAACTCTAAGAGTCTGATCTCGCACTAAAAGAAGTCCACAAAGGTTTATGTGGATCACACTCGAACGACTTTTTATTAACAAAGAAATTGCTCAAAGTAGTCTATTACTGGCCTACCATTGAAAAAGATGCTATTCAGTTTTCAAAAACCTATCATAAATTCCAAACACATGGAAATCTTATCCATGCTCCTGCCCGAGAACTTATACCTTTCATTACACATTGGCCATTTCAGCAATGGGCCTTTGACTTGGTTGGAAAAATATATCCCAACTCTTCAAATGGGCACAAATTCATCATTACGACCACTGAGTATTTCACAAAGTGGGTCAAGGTCATGCTGCTAATCAAAGCCACTGGAAAACAGGTGGCTATGTTCATTCTGAACTACCTTATTTGTAGATATGGGATACCCTCTTCAATTGTAACAGACAATGGGACCAATTTAAAAATCAAGACATTGATGACCTTTGTGAACAGTTCCATATCACTCAACATTGTTCCTTAATCTATTACCCTCAAGGTAATGGACAGGCTGAGGCATCCAATAAAAATATTCTGAAAATCTTACACCTAACTATAAGTAAGTTTGGTAGATACTAGCATCTACAACTAAATCCAGCACTATGAGCCTACAGAAAAAGCATCAGAACACCAACTGGAGCCACGCCATTTTCTCTATTATATGGTGCTGAGGAAGTACTACCTATTAAGGTTGAAATCCCATCTTTGTGGATATCTTTACAAGGTTTGGTTATTGATGATAAATACCGCATTGATCAAGTGAATTCTTTAGACCTACTAGATGAGCGCAGACAACAGACGTTCAACCATTTAAAGGTGTACCAAGCACGAATGTCCAAAGGGTACAATAAAAAGGTAAAGCCATGCAAGTTTGAAGTGGGAGATCTCATCCTAAAAGAGAATCCTAAGAATCAGCCTAACAGAGAATAAAAAGGAAAATTTGAACCCAACTGGCTAGGACCTTATGTTATCACTGCTACTTTTGGGACTATAGCTCATCAACTAGCTACACCTGAAGGAGACATTCTTCAAGATCCTATCAACACTCTACATTTGAAGTGGTTCTACGCTTGATGTTTGGCTAGCAGAGCCTGTACAGCAAAAAGTTTTCAGAAAATACCAAAAACATTCAGAAAATTGATCTTGAAGGAAATCCAAAAACAATGGAAAAAGTCCTGAAGAAAGGGTATCCTTGGTGAAAACCTGCTAAACAGGCACCTTGATACTACAAAAACATTCAAAAAAGAAAAAATAGAAAAAAATTTGAAAAAGAGAAAAATGCCTTGATGAGCACCTGGTAAAACATGCATCTTGGTAGCAAAAAGAGAAAAGAAAGTATCTTTCCAAGTGGTGAAAACCTGGCAATCATGCATCACTTATGTTCAGTGCTCCATCTATCAATACATTGCTGACACTAGGCCTTCACAATTACACCTGTGCTCAAACGCTGACTTTGTTTCCTAAAATGGTTATCTTATCCTCGCTTGGGATTTGTCTGTATTTGCGTCTTAGGAATAGGTCATTCTGCACTGGGGTAATCTTTGCTAGCATAGTAGGTTGTGTTTGCTAGGTTTCTCTAGGATGGTTTGCCTCACAAACACACTATTTCTTGATACATGCAAAACAATGTCACTTTTCAAAACAAGGGTGTCTTTTCAAACATCACCTATTCACACATGACATTTACATTAACGGAGTTCCTACATGGCTATATTGGATGAAAAACATGAACGGATTATCCTATCAATGCACAAACAAGAAACACCGTATTTCTTGTATTCCAACTTTCTAATTGATGAATCTTTACTGTGTTTGACAAATGAATGAACGAGTACTACTTAAACACAGTTTAATATTGGTTTGATTATGGTTCTTTCATGTCCTAATGATGTTTTCAACTAGGGCCATCTAAGTAATTATAAATTTTATTTGCCTGATTCACAATTGATGATTTATTATGTCTTCTTAGTTACTCAATGATGTCTGCGCAAAGACAAAGAGTCACGAGGATGGGGGGCATAATGTTTTCTTGGTTTTCTGCGTATGGTGATTATTCTTGTATGATCCTATAAATTTTACCTAACATAGATGTTTATGGTAAGAGCTGCCACATAGAGTGGATAGCCGCATAAATCTCAATCTATGTAATGTCAAAACTATGGTGAATTTGAGACAATCTTCTTGTTTGTTTTCTAATTCAGATTCTCGCTAAGGTATACAAAGAATAATGTACCCAAGGATATGAATTTTCAAGGTCATTGCGTGGTGCAGGAGCACCCTTGAGAAACCATTAAGTTGGCGGTCTCATACAATTTTGGGTTTGTAAGTGTTTGAAAGACCCTCTAATAGGGCAATGTAAATACATAAGGTCATGTGGACCAAGAGTGTTTTAGATAGGTTTCATTTTATGCTTCTGTTTGGTTAAATAGCTCTTTTTGGCTCAATTAAGTGATTTGTACTTGATGATGTCATCAAATGAAAGGGTGATGCCATGGTTGTCTTTAGGATCCTTAGGTATCCTATAAGGTTTAACTAAGGTTGGATAGGTCAAACTAGTGTTGAAACACAAGAAAAGTGGAATTGTGTAAAAGATGTAAAAATGTTGCATACCAACATTAGCAACTTTTCAAAAGTTGTTGACAACATTTCTAGTTGTCTTAAGATTTCGGTGTCTAGACCAGTGGGAGTTTAACCAAGGGTAAAGACATTTAAGTTAGAGTATATATGTGGTGGAAAACCCTAATTTGAGGGTTCTGAACTTATTGAGTATGGACTGTATACCAAAGAGCAGAGAGTTTTTAATGAAAACAAGTGAAAGTTAATGAAAATGGATTAAATTTGTGACTGTAACCTCTGGAATCCATTTGTGCATATTTTTTATTGTTTTCCCAATACTTAGTTTGATTTTTTGTTACTTTTCTTTTGTGGTTTGTAAATTCTTTAGTTTTAGACAGTTTGTTGTCCAGTTTTGATAGTGAGGCAAAGATGTGGACCTAACTCTACTTCCCACCATTGGTTCTATATGGCCACTTGGGAATGGAGACTAGGTCCATTGAGCTTCAATAATCTAGAAGGAGGAGCTCTAAAGATGCATGCAAGTATTTTTAGGATCTTTCCCTAGGTGAGCTAAATGAATAGCCCGGTTAGGAAGATCTAATAACAGTCAGCTTGAAATTGCAGGAGGGTGTTTTTCATGAGCCAAGAAGGCCATGGCTGTGATGAGCTATGTTATGCAGGTACTCAGATATGTGGAGGAGTGCCCATGAACTCATTTTGCCAAGTTTTGATCCCAAAGACCCAAAACTAGTCTAAAAACAAGAAATGTGCCATACTCCAGAAGTAGGGTGTACGGACAGGGTTGGACCTTGACACCTAGAAAATCCTTGTGGGTTTTTTCCTTACTTGAAAAATGCCAGCAGAGATTTGGGGGTTCTTTGAAGTTTTTGCACTGAAAAAGTGTTGTCCTACATTTTAGGAGGCCTAATTGGCCAAAAGGCTACAAGGCCTAAAAGACAAGAATTTAGAACTCGATTGGAAAATGACCAATCTTGGTAAGTTGAGACCCTATTCTGGAGTGAATATTGAAGTTAATTGAAGCCCTCGACCTCCTGAAAAATAGTCAAATGGTTAGGGCTTGGATGGTGTGGATGTGAAGTGCTCTTGCAGAACACAAGAATTGTGACCTTAACAAGATAGGAAGACTCTTTTTTGGAGGGAAGAATTGAATCTTCCAAGTGATAGAGGGTGGATTGAGGAAACCCTAGAGGTCCTAAGAGAGGCCTAAGAAGAGTTTCAAGAAAACTCAGGAGGTTACCAAGGAGTCTCCCTATCATTGTAGGTTCAATATCTTTCCTTACACAGATTTTGATATAATAAAAGGAAGGTGACTGTTTTTTATCCTGGCTTCTATACCTTGATGCCTAAGTCTATTTCTGATATTCCAATAAATATAGTATTCATATTGTCATAATATCAGTGGGTATTAGTGATGTTTGTAATATTAGGTGGTATCCATTCTGAAAAGCACCTGATGATGATACAAATGTTGCAATATTTGCTAATCAATGACAAGTCCTAAGAGTCTGCATATAGCTGCATTTAGAGATTTCATGA
Organism: Thuja plicata; assembly: GCA_018584345.1. Lineage (NCBI taxonomy): Eukaryota > Viridiplantae > Streptophyta > Pinopsida > Cupressales > Cupressaceae > Thuja > Thuja plicata. The sequence continues at coordinate 3,464,367 of MU226956.1, read as the reverse complement.
TGCATTTTTTAAAGAGAAACATAAGGATTTGAGCTCAAACTTCTTTCAATTTTTAATTCATCTGAAATCCAATATATTACTGATATCCATGATTCCTAAAATCTTTGATCAATTGGGAACGCAATCAAACTCACCTTTTCACATAATTAACTTGGTACTCGTGTGTTTATTTTAAACACACCCTCTTCTTCCACTTCTTCTACTCTGTTATTTCTGGCCTTAACCGCTTCCTACAAGTGATACATCATTTTAACAGAGGGATTTCATTTCTTTCCTTTGATTTCGTTCCCAAGGAGGCATGATCACACTATCATCAATTAATTTTTTTCTCAAAACAACATTAAAAATGACTTCGTTATCAAACAAACTAGGGGCATGACAGTTTCCTTAACTAAGTCAGAACTATTGGATAGAAATATTTGGTTCTCATAAGCTGGATATCTTGTGTTTCCTCATTTCAAAAGATTCTTACTAAGCTCCTGGCATCTTCTTACTAACTTTTGGACGGCAACCAAGTTCAGAATCAATATTATCAATCTTTGAACGACAACCAAGTTTAGAATTGGTATCTTTAATATCTTTGTTTATTGACCTTTGTTCAATCAAGTTCAAAGTCAATACTATCAATCTTATTTCAATCAAGTGTGAGACTGATCATATCAGGAATTTCGTTTGACAACCAAGAATGGAATTCTCAAACTTTTTGAAGTCAACAAAACTTTCTTTGAGTCAATGCACTGCTCGTACATCAATTCAAAGAGGGGCAAATGTAACCACCCTAATTTGGTCTGCTATGACTAAAGACCCTATTTTCCCTAAGTGTGATCATACCCCCGATTATGTCCAAATGACTCTGTTACTGTTTGGCATAATTCTTTGAATCAATTTAATTTCCTAAGGTGATCAAAATCACTAAGTTAATTGCTTTAGCCAAAATTAATAATTGATCAAATACATGGCTAAAATGATTAATTTACTAGGAATTAAATAAAGTCCTAAATCATTTTCTCACTTGCAAAAGGACAAATCCCCTAACTTGATTAATCTAATTAATTGGGTATAGTCCTTTAATTATTAAAAAGCAATTAAGTTGTTTAAATAATTAAATTTCCTATTTTTGAATGAATTAAATAAGTTTAATTTATTTCATTAATATTCCACTAAACCCCCAACCTAACCCAACTCAACCACTTGGACCCTAGGTTCAAACCTTTTCCAACCCTTTCACCCTTGCTAAGCATTCTTCTAATCCTAATCTAATTCTAAACCCCCTTCCTAATGATGTCACATTCCATTAAGGAAGTGATTAGGGACTCAACCCACTTGATAAAGTCAACTTTCTCAAGCTTGACTTCTCTAAGGACCACCTTTCCAAGTTGAGCCTTACTCCCTCCCATGCCTCTTAATGAATTTCATTAATGACCCCTTAATGGATATTCCCTCTTGCCCATCCCTCATTAATTCCCAACGCATTAATGGCTCTTACACTTCATTAATGACTTTAGGGGCTCCATTAATGAACCTTGTCTCCCCTCTCTCTCTCCCATTCTTCTATAAATTGAAGAGGTTTAGAGCTCATAATAAGCCTCAATTTTTGAATAGTAGTGTTGTTATGCCAAGATTTTGAGGGGATCCCAAAGCATTGTTATGCTACCCATTCCTTCATAGCTTCATGCACACTCCATAGTTACCTTCTTGCATGGTTATAATGCTCATTTTTAGAACTAATATGCATGTTAATGATTAAATAGTTATTTTAAACTTGAATATTTTATGCTAGGTTATTTATGTCACTGGTATTAGCATAATCTGAGGGTTGTTATATTATTTTCTACGCTCAACCTAGTTTGAAAGTAATAGGTCAATGTTAGGGTTTTAATATGCTCACTAACCCTTGTTTTTCACTAATAGAATGAATTATTGAAGTGTTGTGTTCCAGGTAACAGGTGCACAAATATACACACACAGCCACTTTTCCAAGAGTACAGATGCTGATGGAATCCATCAAACATCTCGCTAGAACACATGATAAAAAATGCTAATGAAGGAAATGTACACAAGAGAAACATGAAATAAGAGAAAAGGATCAAAGCCATAAAATAGGAGACAAAGTAAAGTGAACTCGATTGGTCTCAAACCAAGAGCATAGGTCACTTAGATCCTATCACAGGAATAGCTTAGTGATGCTGGGAGATACGGTCTCAATTCATCATAAAGGGAATCTAAAAAATAATGTCGAAGAAAATGCCACAAACACAAGCCAAGAAAACAAGAGTAATACGATAGATCACAAGTGTTCTCTATTGGCCTATTTTCCAACAGCAAAATCCCTAAATGATCTGAGGTATGTCTCACAATCCGCAGTCAATCCCAAAACTCAAAAAGGGAAAAATAACCACAAAGGGAAACCATTTCCATAAAATACTAGCTAGGTATGCCAACTAAAAATTTAGTTTAAAACACAAGCTTTGGATCATCGTAATAGATGACCGAAATGTCATCTATTCATTCTGACCACATATTCCAACTACAATCACATGCTACAACCAAGGACAATTTACAAAACATGCCCACATGGTGACAATTCCAAATGGGAGATCGTGTAAAATTAGGCACACACAAATTGCCCAAAAATGAGATGAAGAATATCATGATGAAATAAAACCCATTGGTTTCATAATTCCAATAGCCCAAAAAATCAATAAAATTCTAATTACAACACTGTGGGAGAAAACGAGCAGCGTAACAACAATAATTTTCATTTTACAAAATTACAAACTCGCATAAGCCCAACCAGGCACCAAAAGCACTCATAAAAGTGATTAAAATTCAATTAAACATTTAAAAATTTATTTGAAACAAAGAAGTGTTAAAATGAATAATTGAGAGAGATCCAAGATGCCCTACCTCAAAAACTAGTTGAAAACCCAAAAGTAGATAAATAAATCAATACTCGGGCTGTGTGGAAAAAACTCTTAGAAAACCATAACAATCCCACCATGATTCCAATGAGCCGCTATGAAAAAATTGGACATCTGGATAAATCCCAATGAGAAAAAGAGTGAATTTCTCCAAAGAGGATGGAGCAAATTCATAAAATCCCAAAAATAGAGAAGTTAGTAAAAGAACTCAACTTCAAAATTATAAAGCCTTTTTTAAAAAGATAATTTTCCCCAATTAAAACAAATCACTCAACCCAAAATTAAACTCCCAAAAGCTCAAGGAATTAATTATTTAACTCCCCATAATTGGACTACACCCAAGGCACATTTTTCGATGATATAAATAATAAATAATTAAATATATTGATCAGCATATATATCTAAATATAATACAACTGAGACCACTAAAGATTACCTAAATGCACAAAAAGATATTGGTTAAAATGCATGAAAATTGGGCTTTTGCCTACACGGGATCTGAAAGGTAATAATGCATATCAGATACGTCATTCCTTCTAGGAATAATATTGGCTAAGTATGCAAAAAGGACAATGTGATTATCTCTTGTAGCCACTATTGGGGATACAGACATGATCAAACATGTAGCTTAGGCGAATACAATGTATAGTACCTATTCACTAAAATATGCACACATTATATATAGTTAAAGCACATGCATATAATAATAAAAGTGCATATAATGGAAGAGGACGCTCTAGTCATGGTATAATAATTTATATGTATGAGAATGTTACAATACTGGTCATTCCATATTTAATCCTCAATTTACAACATAATTAAACATTGAAACATTAAATAATCAGTTTACGGCAATACGAACATATAACAATGAAAACTCTAAATACATATCCATCAACATGATAAAGCATAATACCATTTAAAATAAAAGATAACATCATGATATCATATATAATGATCCCTAATCTAGTTAACAACTAAACATGATAAACAATCATAATCCAGCAACCACTGGCACATGCATTAGTAAAACCATGAAATCACATCATAAGCCATATAAACCAAATACCATCATAAGCTCAGTAGTAATCTTAGAATAAACACAATAATTAGTTGAACTAGGTGAATCTCATAATTCTAGCATAATAAAATAACACGATAATAGTCATCGACTCACATAAAAGAATCAAGCTCATGACTAAATCACCAAGAACAAAATGAGTCAACATAACTCACACAATAATCTCATAAGCTCTAGCATCCAAAATCAGGTATGTAGCAAGTCACAATACAATTGTTATCACAACTAGGCATAAGAACATAAGCACATATTCATCAAAGCATGAGATGAGCTCAACCAATCTCATAAAGAAACAATAAAACATCCAGAGCCAAAACAAGACATCATAAGAGATCTCATCCAACTGCACAGAGGCACTAACACAACATAAGGCCTAAGCCACATCCATCAAGATGTCATGTAGGAAGAAAATAGGAGAGGCACTATAGTCCACTCCAAGAGGGAGATGGGACCCAAATATATCATAACACGTTCTTCTAAGATAGATCCAACAATTTTTACATCAAACAAATTCATCTTGGAAATGCAACCTGTAGATAGGTAATAAAACCTTAAGAATAGACGGCTAGAAAGGACATTTTCTAATGCAACTTGAATTATGAAAATATCCATGCACCAAGTTGAGACTTAGAATAACATTCTAAATTCATTTTTTAAGTATATATATACCTAAATAATGGCCCCAAATGAGATAGCACATTCGGACACACAAAACCATAACCTAAATGAACATATCTGATATATATCATAATAGCTCACTAGTAAAACACAAATATCACCATAAAAATTACAACATGAATAGGTATGGATTGATTTCATATCAAATGTGAATTCAATGGAATGCGAATGTAACAGAGAAAGTGTGGAAGAGTGTGATTTTGATAGACAAGTTACAGTGTTTGATCAGGAGATCCTATATCTTTTCATTTCATCATTCCCCTATGTTTGTTAGAAGATTATTTTTACTTTTTTCATCATGTGCATATTATTATCTTTTCCTAAGGTTATGTGCCTTAGTTTTCAAGTCCTTTTAGGGAACAGTAATTTTCCTTGGTAGTGTGCCAAAAATCATCATTGTAATATTGTTATGCATATTATGAGTAAGATTCTCATAGTGGTTTTTATTGAATTGGGTTTCAATATAAATCTAGTGTCCTTATGTGTGTTATCATTGCAATATCATTTACTGATGGTTATATGGATTAAGTTTAATCAATAATATTTTATTATTGAATAGTTAAGTTTTTATCATCAAAATACCTTTTTTATGGAAAGAAATATAAATTTTGGAAGGCAATGATGGAGTCACGTCTAGACTCAATGCCATTTGGAATTTTGGAAGCTATTAGAAATCGTTACATTCCTTTGGCTTTTGGTACTCTTTCTACACCAGATAAATCAAGGCACATGAGAAAAATGTGAAGGCTAGGAATGTTATTATCAATGGATTAGGTGATTCAAAGCTACTAAATTCATGGGATGCAATACCTCATATGATGTTTAATTAAGAGAAACTAAAAAAATTATATGAAGGAAACAAGAAGGTCAGGCAAATCAAGTTGTGGAATCTAAAGCATAAATTTGAGACTAAGAATGTCTGAGAATGAGAATATAGAAGGCCACTTGCACCAGGTGAATGATACTTTCAATATAATCAAGGGAACTAGAACTATAAAACAAAATGAAGTTGTACTAAAGGTGATGATAAATATGCCTAGACCCTATTAAACCTTGTTGATTTCCATTCAACAAAGTAATGATCGAAATATAATTTGGATGAACTCTATGGAGCAATTTCTACTTTTGAGATGTTTGAACTTGAAGAAATCCAGTCTAAGAAGAAAATTTTTGCATTCAAGGATACTAACAATATTGAAGATATACCGAAGGAAAGCTAAGATGCAAATGATTTAGAAGAAAATTTTGTTAAAATACTAAAGAAAGGATTTGGAAATTATAAAGGTAAGTCACCCTTCAAATATTTTAATTGTGGAAGAGTGGGACACTACGTTTCTAAATTCCCTTTTAAGGAAGATTATAAGATGTCTAATGATGATGAAAGAAAAGTAAGTTATAAAAGGAATAAAAAGAATACTAGGACATATAGCAGAAATAAGGGAAAGAAGATTTTTTTATCAAAGGAGACACATTCATTAGAGGATAAAGATGGAAATTATTCAAATGCTTAATTGATGTTCTTGGCCATTAAGGGTTATGATAATAATAGATCTATAAGTCACATTTCTGCAAAATAAATTGTAAAGACTACTCTACATGCAAGAGAAGAATCTACAACTTAACATGACAAGCGAAAAAAGAGAGTTCATTAAGCTTGAAAAGTGTGATGGAGGATTAGTCTCATTTTTTGGTGAAGTTTTCGCACCTATATGTAGTAATAAAATACTATCTATTGATACAAAATATAAAGCTAGTGATGTCTAGTATGTTAAAGGATTAAAGAAAAATCTATTAAGTGTAAGTCAATTGTGTAGTAAGGGATTTGAGCTTACCTTTAATGGATCTAGATGTGAAATTAGAGAAGGTTATGAAAAATTAATTGGTAGAAGGTATGAGAAATGGAAATGTTTACTATCTTAGAGAGAAGAGTGGAGAGATTTGTTCTTTGGCCCAAAGAAGCAAGTGACACTTATGGCACAAAAAGATTGGACATATTAAATTTGATAATATGATTAAGATAAATTATGCTAATTTTGTCAGAGATCTACCCAAAAACATCATTCCTTCTAACACTATGTGTAGATAATGTCAACTCATAAATAAAACTAGGATCAAGTACAAAAACAAGGAGTATTCAACCAAAAGACCATTGAAGTTGATACATACAGACCTATGTGGACCCACAAGGACAAGAGGATTGAGTGGTGAAAGGTACTTGATGATACTTATTGATGATTATTCTAAGATTATTTGGATCACATTTTTAAGAGAAAAATCAAAAGCATTACATAAGTTAAACATTTTCAAGAATTTGGTTGAGAATTAGATAAATGCTAAAATCAAATATTTGAGATTTGAAAGAGGAGGTGAATTTGCATCTCACAATTTATCATGGAATTAGGAGATAATTTTACTCTCCTGGGACACTACGGGATAACGGAGTGGTTTAAAGGAATAATAGTGTTCATGTAATTAAATATTCACTAATTACACTTTACTTAAGTTTACTTAGGATAATACATTTCATAGTAGTTTTCATATGAGACACCTAGGATTTTGCATCTCATTTTAGCACATGGTGTAGGAAAACTCCACTTTAGGTGGAGTTAGTTGTTATCTCTTTCCACTTTATGTGTGACATCCACCTTTAGTTCTCTTATCACATTATCATCCTCTCATTGTTGCACATGTTTTCACATACTTCATTGTACAATGGAGGATGATCCACATTTGGTGAACATGTGATTCCATTTTGTGTGGGTGATAGGTTATCATTTGCATATCTCCTAGTTATCATGCATTAACTATATATTCAGGCATGGCTACTTTGTATTTCGTTCATTGTATTATAATTTAATCAATATTGAATCAATAATTTGATCATATCATTTTGCCTATGTCTCTTGTGCTATCAATTGAGCTTCTAGATCTTGGAATTTTCATTATTTGTCTTAGGAAAATTCTTACAAATAGAATAGTTGTAGAAATGGATAGAACTGTGTTGAAAGATATTAACTTATCTAATGTATACTAGAGAGATGTTATACATACTACTATTTACCTTGTTAATAGGGTACAAGTGAGAGTAAATCATACAAATATGTGCTATGATTTGTGGTTTGGAAAGGCACCTACTGCCAAATATTTCAAGATCTTTGGAAGAAAATAATATATCAAAAGAGATGAAGACAATCTTAGAAATTTTGATGCAAGATTTAATAAGGGAATCTTTTTGAGATATTCTACTACAAGAAAGGCATGCCAATGCTACAACATGAGGTTGGAGAAGGTTGTGAAAAGTGAAAAGGTTTGGATAATTGAAGAATGGAGTTAGGTTGTTATTGAACCTAAAATTGTGTTATAAGTTAATGTTACCCCTATACTAAAGAAACGGTGCTTTGAAAGTCAAAGAAGGATTAGAGGAAGAAGAACAATAACCTAAGAAATTACTAAAGACACCTTCTAATATGTATATAGACATCATACTCAAGATTAGATAGTTGGAGACAAATAAAAAGGCGTTCAAAAAAGGAGAATACTTTCCAAGGCAAGTGAACAAACAAACTAATACTTTCTATCTAAAGTAGAACTGAAGAGTCCAACATGGGAACTGGTACCTAGATGGGTGGAAAAGAATGTGATTGTAACTAAGTGGGTGTTTCAAAATGAGATAAATGAATATGGACAAGTCACAAGAAACAAGGTAAAATTGGTATATAAAGGCTATACTCAAGTTCAAGGAATAGATTTTAAGGAGATTTTTTCTCTATTATATCATATGGATGTTAAGTCTACCTTTTTGAATGGAGAATTGGAAGATGAAGTTTCCATTGAGAGGCTAGATGGTTTCAAGTTATAAGATTATTCAGATATGGTCTGCAGACTTAAGAAGGCCCTTTATGTACTCAAGCAAGCTCCTAGAGCTCGGTATGCAATATTAAACAAGTATCTACTACAACGGAATTTTAATAAAGGTCATGTAGATCGAAATCTCTATTTCAAGGTTGAAGATAATAAGTTACTTATTATCTTCTGATAATGAAAAAGGTGGAAAAATCCTTCCTTAAGGGTAGAGCTAGGGATGAAGAAGAGATTAAAGGGGATGAGGATGATGATCTGTATGAAGAAGAAATTAAAGATGATGAGGATGAGCATTTTGAGGTTAAAACCACAAAAAAGACTAAATTCAAGGGGTCCCCCTCTAAGAAAAAGAAGGGTAAGACTTTTGTGGAAGATTCTGCTACTGATAAGGATACTGAAGAGGATGACTATGAGGAAGAAGGGGATAATGATGTTGGCAAGAGGAAAAGAGGGGATCTTAGTGGAAGCAGGAAAAAGAGTAAAAGTATTAAAATCCCCTGTAAGAAGAACATTGTCATTTCTTCTGAGGATGATGAGGACTTTGAGAAGATGAAGAGTAATGAGGAAAATATTGGTGAGGAGATTAGGGATGAAGGGAGTTTGGATGGTGACTCAGGAAATCTGGGTGAGGACCAGAATTCTCTATAGTGGGAGGAGAAAAACCTACAAGAAGCTAACCAGGTTGTGGAAGAAATTGTGGGGAGAATTGATAAAGATGTTCTTGGGACCAAGGTGACTGTAGACAAGGAGACTAACAAGGAGAAAAGTGGGGTTAGCATTGTGATGAAAGATAAAAACTACCTTGTGGATTTTACCTATACATTGGGGACGCTGATAGATGATGTCAGCATAGTCAAAGAACAAATGTGTATGATGGTGTGTGATATCAACCTCCTTAAGAAGATAATCATAGGAGAAAAACTGGTTGTTGTGTGCCTTGAGGAAATGAGGGATGTTGTAGGAAAAGTGGATTCTCATGCTACCATGGTTGATAAGGTTTGTAATCTGGAAAAAGTATGAAAGAGAAAGAGGCTAGGGTTACTGAAGTAGACTTCAAGGGTAGGCTTGACACTCTGAAAAATAGATTGGATAAATTAGAGAATACTATGAGGAAAATCGGGGAGAAGAGCCTTTTCAGCCTCAAATCCTATACTAAACATGTAAATATCTTTGTCGACAAGATGGAGTAGACTAAAGGAGAGAAGGAGGTGAAGGACCTGAAGGATGATACAGGACCTGGAAAGCACACTCGGGCGAGTACAGGAAGACTGAGACCAAAAAAGACAAGGAGATGGAAGAGCTCAAGAACACTATTGATCAGATGTAGATAATGGTGGTCCAGGTTAAGGACCTTATGAAATGTATTTAGTTGTCTCTTTCTATTGTCATATCTTTTTTTTGTGATGTCTTGTTTTGTTTCTTTTGGTGCAGCCTTTTGTATAATCGGTGGTTGTTGTGTGTTTTTTCATGATTTTTTTCTTGGGTGTTGTGGCACAGAATTTGTTATGTTTTTAATGGTTTATTTTTTAGCACTTTGTAAAAGGTTTTGGGTCCTTTCAAAACCTATTTTTACTTAATCAAAAAATAATAAGTTACATATAGTAATTTTATATGTTGATATTATTTTTGGAGGTGATGACTATATTTGTAAGAATTTTTCTAAAGAGATGCAAAAATAATTTGAAATATCTATGATTTGGCGAGTTGTCATTCTTTCTTGTTCTTCAAGTTATTCAGAAAGAGAATGGTATTTGTATTTCTCAAACAAAGATGTTATGATTAAGTAATAATGAGAGGGGGGGTGAATTAGTATTATAGCACTTTAATTTCAAACTTAACAAATTCAAAATTAACCAAGAAATTACTGATAAAAGCATAACATACACATAAAGTAAACAACTCATAACACCATAATTTGTTAACAAGGGAAAGCCCTAGCCAAGGGAAAACCCTGGTGGGGATGATACCCACAAATAATGCACTAAGAGTATTGTGTCCCTATAAAGATACCTAGCCCTGTTAGGAGTTGAATATTACATTTATTACATATCCTTGTTAAAGGATAGAAACCCTATTAGGGGTAAACAAGGAGCTCACTGCTCTTACAAAACAAAATTATATGTAATAGAGATTTATCAATATGAATTATACAAGCATCTTATATTCTCAAGTAGTCCCAGTTAAAGATTGCAACATTTTTTGTCTGATTCTAACATCAAAAGGCATCTATCTGTACCACACACATCTTCGCATCATAAAACAACTTCACTTATATACTCGATCTCAAAGATTTTTCTAGACGGCTCACAAGTACATCACAAAATGGGTCCAACACTTAACCAAATAGAAAATACATAGTTGGTGATCATGCATCAAAAAAAATAGGGTAGGACCCAATCCAAATCCAAAGTAGCACTTTTGGATTCCAAAAAATGCTCCCTTAATCATTGTGACCACTCATCTACCATGTATCATTGTTGCACTGTCTTCGCATAACTTAAACAAGTTGTAACTCTTCTATTCAACTCCAAAATCCAAGCGACCTTAACTAAAGGTTAATTACATCCCATAGAACATACCTCTAAGCTTGCAGGTCTAAAGATGTCATATACTGTGCTCAATGTTGGTGCTCAAATCAATAGATTGGATTTCCTATGGACTTGCCAATCCCATGATGGGAAACCCAATCAATTTGACCAACTAAGAAATCACAACCAAAACAAGGTTGTAACTTCTGTAATTCTAGCTCTATAGGACCAAGGCTGGTAGGCCTATACCTTAACTTATCTTTCAAGTTGTAAGTATTTTTATAGGAGATAGAACACACTTCAAATATTATCTCTAGGGTATGGAAAGGGCACTTGAAAGAAATCAAATTGAAATCAATATAACATAAATTGCAAGACTAAGAATGTTTTTGTTAATTGCAAGAATTATTTGAAATATATATATGTAAATTGAATGAATTCTAGATATAATATCTCAACAACTTTAACAATGAATCAAATGACTAAATCTAATAATTGATAAGATCAGTGCCTATTTCAACTTGGGCAATAGAGTTAATCCAATTTCAATCCTATGTACAACCATGCAAGATAGTATATATTCCAACACCATCAACTATTAAAATGCTATATATCCAGATAAATTAAGTCTATTTATATCCTTGTTAGTTCAAATTAATTTAACTCTTATGGTTGGGAGACTAGTTGAACAAGAAGCTAGAAACACTAACTTTTCACAACTCCTTGATAATCAAACAAGAATACGAGACATGTAAAATCTCTACACAAGAATTGCAAGAATAGAAATTGAATCTACCTTCAATAATTGCAAGGGAATAATTGAAATGAATTGAACTTTCTTACCACAAGTGAGACAAAAAAAACACTTATCTTTTATCGATTTTGAAATAATAGTACATTAGAGTTCATGTTGTAGTTGTGATCAAATTATAGAAGAATAATAATGATAATAATTGTAATCCCTTCCACATGGTCTTGGTATTCCTATTTATATTAAGTCCAAGGGATGCATACAAGCTTCAGACCAATGTGTCTCTTGATAACCAACCCTAACCCTAAGATCAACAACTGAACAATATAGTTACAATCAAGGAATAAATAACATCCTTGTTTAACAATGGTTTTCGACCATAAGGATAATAACAAGTCACTAAAAAATCACATGTGATTTGTCTGAGATAAATTAAATAATGATTCTCCATGTAATCATCATGATGATTTTACTATATATCCATATATACTCTGCTTGATAATGGATGTCACCAATGTATCTCGAACAACTTCAGGATCAAGGACAAAGTCATTTACATTGTCGATAATCCTCTAGCATCATCTATCCTCATGATTATTCTATAAGGAACATCTTGATAATCCTAAAGGATCATATTTGTCATTAGTATACAAGGAAACAATTTTTGGACTATCGGTTGTTAGGATTAGGATCACTGAGAGGGGGGGTGAATTAGTGATCTATCAATTAATACTTTTTTTGGTTATCTGAATCTTTACTTAAATGCTTAGGTACTGAAATTGAATATCAATGCAAGTAAGATAAATATAGACAACACATAACACCACATATGATTGTGGGGAAACCCAATGCAGGTGAAAACCCCGGTGGGAATTAGTACCCACAAATATTTTGTACTAGTTTCTTATGATCCTTTATTAGAAGATCCTTAACCTTGTTAGGAGTTGTCTTTACAATACATGAATTACAGTGACCTTGTTAAGGGTCGGACCCTGTTAAGAGACTTTTACAATAACCCTGTTAGGGGTGGTGGACTCACTATCCAAGAGCACACTGCTCAAATGGTTAAGGCTACAACCTTCTGGATCTTTGATACACACTGTATCTGCAAAGTGAACTGCTACTGTGACACTGCTTGTCTGATCAATTCCTTTTGTGTGTTGATGCTTTAACCTCTTGTAAAGAACTATAAAAATATTAACTACACTCTGAAAGTTTCTACTTCAATATCTATATCATCAACATATGACAGATATAGCTTTGCTTCTTTAACACTCTACTCTACTTTTCTTATCTCTGGCTTTCGCAACTTTTCTGATCACAAATGACCTTCTATAAGTACTTCCTCAAAGGAACCAAACATGTCATCTTTAGGAAACCTTTTACCATCTATCTTGATTAATTAACTAATCACGCAACCCTTCATTATGTTGGTGCAACATCAGTTACAACTGCTTTACTCTAACCAAACAGACGCGTCTCTTCACACAGTTTGCTCCACCAAATTAGCTCTAACTTCTTGCTCCAGATGAATCAAGTCATGTGCCTTTAACCACACATGATTAGATCACTAAAAATCACTAATCCAAAGATGCAAGTCCTGAGGATATGTGCAACTTCTGTACCAAAACAATCTCTGTCGGCTCTTTCCATGATCTCTGTCCTATTCTAGCATTCACTGGTTGTACCTCTTCAACTGGTTGTATCTTCTTCATACTTGCAGATCTGATCATGCTCTCTTAGACTTATCATGAATACATACTTACAAGCTTATCTTCAAAGGCACATTCCCTAACTCAGTCGTATGCACATGCACTAATGCTCTATTCTTCTGGTACTCTGCTAGTTGTCCAGTCTTCTGTACTTAGCCAATTTATGATCTTTTGATAATGTGTGCTGACTCCAAAAATTCATATGAATTTGTTTCCATAATAACACTAAATAGAGTCATATAAACTAGTATAGTCAACTTGCCAACAATCTCCCCCTTTGTCATTAATGGCAACAAAGGAATATGGAAAAGTTACTATCTGTACTCTTATACAAAAACTCTCTATCTTATATCTCCCTCTTATCATATACCAGACTCCATATTCTTCATACTCTACTCCCCCTTTCACATTAATGAAAAAGGTGCTCAAAAACACTTCTATGTACTTACTCAGCATACACATCTGGATATGCAATCTGCAACTTCTAGATCTCTTTCTCCCAAAATGCAATCAGTGAATTAACAATCTATAGATGGGCGCATAATGCATATTGTAGCTATTCCATCTTCTCCAAGTCTGTGCTAGGACCTTGATCATATGACATACTCCATACTCTATACATTACTTTACTCCCCCTTTGATATTATCTTCTCTTCCTTTTGTTGCAAACTATTTCAAGGATGATTGACCAACCTTGAGTGAACTAAGATCAAGTGTAAAGTTGCTAACCAATTCACTGAGCCCCTTCTTCATATACTTCTCTTCTGCAATATCTGATCTATTTTCCATGACTCCTTCAGATTATATACTCCCCCTTACTTATTTACTCCCCATGAGTCTAAGTCTATTATGAGTGTCAAACTTGACAACAATGATGATGAACTATCCATCACTTCAGTCTTCTCTTTTTCTGCTTCCTTTTCTGTGATATCTTATATCAATAGATCTTCTTGTTGATATAAAGACTTTTCACAAATGTTTCTTCAAACTTGTCTAGATCAATATCCATTGCTGCCATTGATACTTCAACATTATCAACCATGAATGTATCCTCCGTGTCCTTGGCCATGGGTGCAAAATCCTGTGGACCTATCATAATAGTTTTATCTACTTCTTCACATGATATTTCAAATTGTATCTTTAATCAATTATGCTCTTACGTGAACACTCTTTTGTTGTATTCACACTTAGATGATCAATAATAAGTGTGCGCTTCCAAGGATAACATCAGGTCAACTCCAAAACAAATATCTCCAACGGCTATACTGATACTCTCACATAGAACACTGCTCAACAATATTTTGACCAATTCTGCTTCATGAAATTTATGCGCTGAAGCATACTGATAAATTTCTTCTGAGATGTTTCAAAGAGTTTATTGATATCAATCTCTACTGAAGAATGTAATTGTGATGCTTTGTTTCTTGATTGCAAGTGCTCATTTTATTATCCAACCACTTAATCAATTGCTAAGTGAGATTTCAACTAATTTCTGAAATGACGTGTTCGTGCTTGGGCTTCATTTCAAACTCGAATGACTTTTCTTAACAAATAACAATTATAAATCTCCTTTCTTCATTGTTGAGAACAACTATAATGCATTAATAATACAACTGCTAGGGATTCTATGATCTCCAATCATTTATTCAGACCACAAGTGAGGACTTGGTGATTGCAAAGTAGATTTCCGCCATTAATACTTGTCGTGTAGACACAATAAGCAACTGTAACTTCTGTTTTTGTTTCTGATAACAATTTAGATCATATGCTCTTCCATACAGCACCATAATGTCACCAAACAATTGTAATACAAGGTGTATACTTAGATGGTGAGTATACCAGCCACGCAGGGATTCAGAGCTAGAATAGCTCCCCCTAAGACCATGAGGGTCAACTAACCAGAAGTAGAACGTGCGTCCACTAAGGATGCATCTACTACCTTGTTCTCTTCATTATCCTTCTTTACTTAGACCCATATTTTATCTGATTTAGCTTTAGCTTCCACAAACTTAACTTCTCCTGATTCTTCAAACAAAGACTTCTTAGGATTCTCTTGTCCTTTTGTTCTTGATCTGCAAGACCTTGAGATGTGTCCAGCCTTTCCACATGAATGACAAATGATAGGAGGTCTAATTTTGTTATTCATCATACTGCATTTCTTGGTTGTGTGTCCATTGTAATTACATATCTGACATGTAATGTTCTGAGGGATTCTAACATTTTGCTGAGGATAACTTCTTTGTCTTTGCTGATTTTTATTTCTTTGATTATTCTGATTCATGTTCTTCTGACTTGTTTTACAATTCATAGCTCTATGAACAAATTTATTGCATGAATAACAGTAAGCCTTGAAGGTTCTTACCTCTTTACAATTCTTTGCAATATGTCCATGCTTGTTACAGGCATAACAAGTATGGTCAACTAGCTTGCATTCATCCTTAGGTGGTTCAACATTGTCTTTAGTCTGATTTCCAATCTCCTTAGTATCTGTGATGGCATCAAT
>MU226956.1:3418063-3448083 GCA_018584345.1 Thuja plicata | reverse complement strand
GAATTTTCTTCATTCAACTTTTTGACTACTTCTCCCAAATCATTTGAAGAACAATTCCTTAATTCTTTTTTCAGTTTCTTGATAAGTATTTGCATGCCATTAACTTTTAGTTTAAGATCTTCATTTTTGTTTCAGATGTGTCAAGTTCTTCAAGGGTTGCTTCAAGATTATTTTTCAAGTGTTTCATTTCTATCTTGTCCA
Organism: Thuja plicata; assembly: GCA_018584345.1. NCBI lineage: Eukaryota > Viridiplantae > Streptophyta > Pinopsida > Cupressales > Cupressaceae > Thuja > Thuja plicata. The sequence continues at coordinate 3,447,882 of MU226956.1, read as the reverse complement.
TGATCTCCTCAAGTGGTTAAACTTCTTTGTTGAGGACTAGAGCTCTAATACCAATTGTTAGGATTAGGATCACTGAGAGGGGGGTGAATCAGTGATCTATCAATTAATACTTTTTCTGGTTATCTAAATCTTTACTTAAATGCTTAGGTACTGAACTTGAATATCAATGCAAGTAAGATAAATATACACCACATATGATTATGGGGAAACCAAATGCAGGTGAAAACCCTGGTGGGAATTAGTACCCACAAATATTCTGTACTAGTTTCTTATGATCCTTTATTAGAAGATCCTTAACCCTGTTAGGAGTTGTCTTTACAATACATGAAGTACAGTGACCTTGTTAAGGGTAAGACCCTATTAAGAGTCTTTTAAAATAACCTTGTTAGGGGTGGTGGACTCACTTTCCAAGAGCACACTACTCAAATGGTGAAGGCTACAACCTTCTGGATCTTTGATACACATTGTATCTGCAAGGTGAACTGCTGCTGTGACACTGCTTGTCTGATCAGTTCCTTTTGCATGTTGATGCTTTAACCTCTTGTAAATTACTATAAAAATATTAACTACACTATGAAATTTTCTACTTAAATATCTATATCATCAAAATATGACAGATATAGCTTTGTTGCTTTAACACTCTGCTCTGCTTTTCTTATCTCTGGATTTTGCAACTTTTCTGATCACAAATGACCTTCTATAAGTACTTCCTCAAAGGAAATGAACATGTTGGCTTTAGGAAACCTTTTACCATCTATCTTGATCAATTAACTAAGCATGCAACCCTTCATTAATTTGGTGCAACATCAGTTACAACTGCTTTACTCAAACCGAACACATGCGTCTCTTCACACAGTCCGCTCCACCAAATTAGCTTTAACTTCTTGCTACAGATGAATCAAGTCATGCGCCTTTAACCACACATGATTAGATCACTAAAAATCACTAATCCAAAGACACAAGTCCTGAGGATATGTGCAACTTCTATACCAAAACAATCTATGTCGGCTCTTTCCATGATCTTTGTCCTGTTCTGGCATTTACTGGTTGTACCTCTTCAACTGGTTGTATCTTCTTCATACTTGCAGATCCGATCATGCTCTCTTAGAATTAGAATGAATAAATACTTAAAAGCTTATATTCAAAGGAACATGCCCTAACTTGGTCGTATGCACATGCACTAATTCTTTGTTCTTCTGGTACTCTGCTAGTTGTCCAGTCTTCTGTACTTAGCCAATTTCTGATCTTTTAATAATGTGTGCTTACTCCAAAACTTCATATGACTTTGTTTCCATAATGACAACACTAAATAGAGTCATATAAACCATTATAGTCAACTTTCCAACATCGGTAACATGATCACCAAGTGACAACATATAGACAAGTGCAATGGTCACCAAAATAATTAAGTGCAGAGGTCACCGAAATAAACAAGCACAGTGAGCACCAAAATCATACCATCACCGACAAAAAATTTATAGTGTAAACTGAGAGCATGGTTTATAGATTAAAATAACAGATATTTTAGAGACATCACCGAGCATAGACTACAGAGCAGACCGAGAACCAGTATACCGAGAGATAGTTTTATTTCCAAGAAAAGTGGATTTGAGTTACACGTCAGATAAAACACTTCAGTTTTATAATTAGCTTTATGCTTAGCTTTAAAACCATTTCTTGAGGAACAAGTAAAGCATATGTAATTGTTTTAATCAGTCTAACTGATTGTAAACATGCAAACTAGGAGATCAAGGTCAAGTTGTAAACCTTTGATCATAGAGTTTTTATTGTAAAACGTGAAACCTAATTAGGTCAATACATTGTATAAATAGATGTAGTAATCAATCAGAACATGAAGATTGTAGCCGCAACATAAATCTATGGATCAGACAGAGAGTTTCATGCACAAGGACACAAAAGGAAGAATTTAGTATCAAGAACAATATTCAAGGCTACCGAGCATAACAGAGGTATTAATCAATCACTATAAGTGATACACATATCTTGTGAACTTAAAGGATCTATAATCAGCAATTCATGATTTCATACTATCAGGTCAACAAGTATTTTTGACTACTCTCTAACAATTGTAGCAAATAGAAGAAATCCTTTAAGAAGTTGGACTTAACAGTCTTATTGTAAATCTCTTAACCAAGTGCACACTTAATAGTCTTGTTAAAATCTCTTAACCCAATAGACCTAACCAGTCTAAAATGTTACTTCTAACAGGGTAAGATCATCATAAGTGATCACACTTGTAGCCTTAACCGGAAACTTCCATTCTACAAATATTGAAGCTTTGTGGGTTTCATCCCCACTGTAGTTTTTACCTTCTAACAGGGGTTTTCTATGTTACCAATTCTTGTGTCATGTGTAACTACTTTTCATGAATGTTTCTATGAATCTTTACATGCAATTAAGTTTATGTTATGATATTACATGCATAAGGTAGAAAAGCAATATGGTCAATAATGCAAGGAAAGATTACTAAGGGTTAATTGATAAAAAAAGTTTTAAGGGTACTGATTCACCCCTCCCCTCTCAGTACACACCATTCCAATATTCTAACAATTGGTATCAAAGATGGATCTCTTATTTGGAAATGTTTAAATCACTTGAGAGAAAAGATCATACAATGGAAAGGTATAAGCTTGATAAGAATATTGAAAATCAGAAGTTGCAAATACAGATCTTCTATGAGAAATAAAAAGAAGAAAGAATTAAGATGAGAGAGCTACTGGATGGAATAAAAGTTATGGCATCTTGCAACAATGAAACTGACTATCGCGAAGAAGAGATACCTGATTTGTTTGAGTCATCAGGATCTACATCTAGAAATACATCAGACACATCTGAAGGAAGCATCACAAGTCTGAATGAAATCAATAGACATCTGAATGAAAAAGTAAAGGTACTGCAAATTGGTCAAGAGATACAGATGGTAAGGATGATTGATGTTATGAATAATGCTAGACAAGATGAACAAGAAAGAACATTAGCTAATGATGGAAGGAGGAAGATCACTGAGAAGTTACAAGAGAGAGAAACTAAAATATAGAGACTTACTGAACATCATCATGAGATCACCAATCACATAGTTCTTATGAGCCATGAGGCAAACCGAGTGAACATAGAACTCAATGGGAAATTGGAAGCCATTGGTGAACTAAGAGAACAAAATGAAAAAATAAAGCATGAAGTAAGGATTCAGAAACAGCATAATGATATGATCAAGAAAGCTGAAGAGAGTACAAAAAGAATGGATATTTTCTTAATGGAAAAAGAAGACTCAACAACAATACCGGTCTAGGGTATACCAAGCATGGAGAATCATCAAACCGAGCTGATCGGATAGATGTATACACAAATCCAAGAGCAAAGAAGCAATCATGCAATCACTATGGAAAACCTTGCCACACATCAAATGTTTGTAGGAGCAAAGCTAAAGGTATTCCTAAATCCACATCTACATTCATAGGTAATTGTTATAATTGTAACAAGCATGGACACAAAGCACATGAATGTAAATCTAAGGCGAACAAACCAAAGAAGGAATCCTACATGGAAAAATATTATTCCACTTGCAAAATGCATGGCCACACATCTCATGAATGCAGAAAAAAGAAAAAGCAAGAATTGAAATCAAAAGAAAAAGAAAATGCTTATCAAACAAGAAGAGTCAGAAACTCATATGTTTGGGATTACAACAAATGGGAAAATTGCACAGCATGTGGTAGATATGGACACATAGCTGCAAACTACATGAGGAAATGGATATGAAGGTCTAGAAGCTGGACTAACTCTGAAATAGCGTGCTTACACTGTCATAAGGTCGGTCACCTAAGAAAGGACTGCAGAGACTGAGAGACCTGGGGTCAAGCACTTTTTCTAATGGGAAGACTATTGAAGATATCAGGAGAATGAGAAATTAAATGTGGAGGAAAGCTTTAGGCAAATATGATGCTGGACCGAGAACCACAGTTGGTGACACCTCGTCCAATGGATCTGGCGATGTTACAACCCCCACCTAAGAAAAAGAAGTAAGTATGGAACTGCACTATACAAATCTATATTTTACATGAGTTACAATATTGATAGATAATATGCCAAATTAGCATGAATGGAGATGTACTATGGTATTACCTGTTATGATTTTGTGAATCCAAACTTGTCGGTCAATACACACCGAGCATCATCGGTGTACATATGAAGACCAACCAAGTTATTAATATAAACTGAGCATCATCGGTAAACATGTAAAATACATTCAAGTCTTCGCTACATACCAAGCACCGTCGGTGAACATGTGAAAGTGAAATTAAGTTGTCACTTACCCCAAGCGTTGTATTATTATCAAGGATGAAGTTGGTATAATACCTGAGTGTCATTGTTACAGAGTGGTAGCTAAAGCATTTAATGTGCCATTAAGGTTATTTTCTATAAATAGGGCATCGAAGATCTCATTCACTCACAAAGTGAACATGAGAAAAATAGCAAAGCAAAGAGGAGCGACAAAAAGTAACAAGTTTGCAAATTGATCAATAACAGATTCAAAGGTGATTCCAAACACATTTCAACATCTATAGCAAAGATCATGTGAGTATCTAGACTCACCAAGCTCACGGTTTTTTTTCACAAGAAGCCCTAATTTCACAAAAATGGCAACCACATCATGAGTCACAAAGATCAAGAATGTGAAGGACAAGAAGGTCAACCTAATCAAGAAATCTACATGTGAAGAGCCCAAGTATAAATTTGTCCCTGAGGTTGTTTCACAACCCAACGACCAAGGAGCATTCTCGAGTATACCTCCTAGGGTTTTTCTAGTTGAAGACGTCTGAGCATATATCCACTGCAAACTTGTAGAGATTGGAGATCTTGAGGTTGAAGAGGCTTACAAGAAGCTTTGCACATATGGAAACCTTAAAGATGAACATAAACAAATTGAGGTGAAAGGGTTAAAAAATTCCCTAATGTTCCCAAAAGAGTTCAAGACTGAGTGGATTTGGATAGTACTCAGCCGAGTACATGACAGAAAAATGTGGTTGGATGAACCAAAACCAATCACTAAGGATGTGATTCATGCAGTAATCGGTTATCCAGTAACCAACAAGGCCAAATCCCTAAAAAATCCTTCTCGCCCTGAGATTGAAAAATTAACAAGTGTAGTATGGGATAGCAGAGGTTTAAAAGTGTATGTGCATGTGTACTTGGATACAAGGTATTCCAAGCTAGCCGACTCAATAGCATAGCATGTGGAGAAGTTGCCACTGCCTATAAGATTGTAAAGAAGGGACTACAACTAGACTTATCCAATCTTCTACTAAAGCAACTAGAGGAGAACATGAGGAAAATTAGGTCAGTTAGATCTAATTCATGTAAGTTTGGTTCACTCCTCATGTGCACATTTTTCTACTTTCATAATTTCTTCCCATCTGTCGGTAATGTCAATTGGGACACAACCCAACCAATAACTGCACAAATTAGTAAATTCATTAAGTCACTAGGAGACAACTTTACATCTATAATGGATGCATACTTCACTAGCTTCAAGGATAGAATGTAGAAGAGAATGAGGATCCTTGCACAACTAGTGGAATAGTATAAGGATGACATGTGTTTCATAGTGGATACCGACACCACTCTAATCAAACCAGCTGTACCGAGAAGACCATGGTTACCACCATTGGATTATGAGATCAACATTGATCAAGATATAGAGGCTATTGAAGCCTTGCTAAATGAAGCAGTGGACAAATAATTGATAAGATTTGGAACTTATGAGGAAGCTAAGGCTAGAATCAAAATTTTCCTAGTAGTGAAGAAGATAGACCGAAAGAAGAATAAAATCATAAAAACACTTGAGAAGAAACTTTCGATAGATGATAAAGATTTGGAACAAGAAATCACCGATGGATAGCCACCCATTCATGAAGATGAAAAATAGAGTGATTATGAATCTACTCAGTCAGATGCACCACCATCCATGAAGGAAAAGGTTGTGAATGTGACAACTACATCAAGAACCAGGAGTAAAACTACCAAAGATGCAGATTCACCACCGGTTAAGAAAGGTACAATAAGGACTTATAAGAGAAAGCCTCAAATTAGGAAAATAGCACCAAGACAAAGAAGGATATATATCATAGGTAAAGAGGATAAGGAAGACACTAAGTAAGATCAAGGAGTTCAAACAGAAAAGGTCAAAGTTCCTCATATAGTTGATGAAGTTGCACAATCAATCATCAACACTGGGAGCATATCACACTAAAAGATAAGACAATGGCTAACCTTATCTCCTAGAGATCAAACCAAGATAGAAGAATCCATAATTAAGGCAATGGTTGCATATAAGTATGTACCAATACAATTCAACAAGAAAATGCCACAAGAGATTAGTGAAAAAATATCAGCAAGGTGGACTTATGCACTGCATACCGAGAAATAGATAAGAGAAATATCTCAAGTCACACTCATGCCACTCGAGTCAATAGTTGAAGAGATTGATGAAACAATGAAAGAGCATTCAAAGAAATTTTTAGCTAAAATGAGAGCATACAAAGTACTATAGGGTTGAGTACAAGAGCTTGACAAAGAAAGCAATGAAACTTGAAATGAAATAATCAATGCCCCCAACCAGGTACTGGTTCTCACCAAGAAACCTCACTATGAAGAGAAAGAGGCCACACCGAGCCCAAAACATATCTTCATTAATGACACCAAGGATGTCAATCCATTTGACAACACAAGAAAGTAAGCCTATGGATGACATGCCTCAAATTTTACAATCATTAGGGGATACAACAAAGATCACAACCAAATATATAACTCTTATTGATTCTAATGATGAGCCCAAGACGGATGAAGATGTAATTGATGCCACCGAGCAAGAAAAGGAAAAGGATACAATGGATCTTGTACAAGTAAATGTACCAGGTCACATACCCTTATTGATACAAGCTATCAATATCATTACTGGAGAAAGGGAAAAGAAATTTGATGAAAACATACCAATGGACACAGATAATGAACCAGGGAAGCAAAAGGATATAAATGAAGAGAAGAAAGCAACAGGTGGAGAGGAGAAATTGATTGATGCCAAGGAAACTGAAGAGGCCAACAAAGTTGCAGATAAAGATAAGGTTTATGTAGAGACATATACTACCGACCAACTGGTCAATACCGAGTAGCATACAAAAGGCACCACACCTCTCACACAATCACCAAAATCAAAAGAGACAGAGAAGGAACTTGCAATAGTCCTTCATTCCCCTGCTTCCAGCATTGTTTCAAAGAAGAAGAATAAAAGCAAAGCACCAGTCACAATCAATGAAATCATTGACATACCCGACTGTGATCCTAGAACACTAGATCTCGAGTCCCTGACCAAGTATGTGAACTTTGCAAGACAAAGGCTATACATGACAAGCTCAAGAAGGAGCACAAGAACTCACAAGTCCTGGATACCATAAAGGAAATACTATTACAAATAGTACTGGCTACTCAACTTGATCAAAATGCACCTATACTTGATCAATTAGTATTTCTCATCGATGTCATTACATCACAAAATGTAGATGCAGACAAAGTCATTGAGGAATGTGCTGAGGAGAAGTGTCAATACAAGTTAACTAAGAAAATCAGCCAAGAAGTGGTAGAAAATAATGTAAAAATTTCTGAATTAGCAACTACAATGGAACCCATAATATTAGAATTAGTTAAACTAGTTCAAAAATTGTGCACAATAGAGCATTTAACTACTGAGAATAGTGAAAATGTAGCAAAGATAGATGAAGATCTTAAGGCTAGTGCACAAGGTCTCACAACAAAAGAAAATGCATTCCAATTGTATTATGAGAAGATTGTAGAGTCAAAAAGGTTGAGACTAGAACTACAAAAGGAAGAAAGTAGAATTTGAGATGAGGTAACCGAGCTCCAAGCTATGTTACTCCTAAATCTCACACTACTATTAAAACACATGACTTCGGAAAAAGCATTGATTGCCACCCCAGAGATGTCTGTTACCGAGAGTATATATGAAATGCATGCCAAACTAACATTGGAATACATGAATATGGAACACCTCCAAGAACAATAGGAGAAGATAATGGTGTACATTCAAAAATCCCATGCCCACATAGTTGACAAGTTGTAAGTATTACACCTTTGTCATTATTTTCAAAAAAAGGGGGAAACTATATGTATAAGGGGGATATTATATGTATACATGTCAAAGGGGGAAAATGTACAAAAGGGGAAAACATGTCAAAGGCCAAAGAGGGAAATACACAAAGGAGAAACATGTACATACTGAGGCATGAACATAGGGGGAGTCATTGACAAGGTAAACACTTGGTGTAGATACTAAACATTTCAGATTGCACATATCATTTTTTGATACTAATGCCAAAGGGGGAGATTGATAATCCTAAAGGATCATATTTGTCATTAGTATACAAGGAAATATTTTTTGGACTGTCAATAACATGATCACCGAGTGACAGCATACAGATAATTGCAATGGTCACCGAAATAGTTAAATGTAGAGGTCACCGAAACAAACAAGCACAGTTAAAACCAAAATCAGACCATCACCAACAGACAGTTTACAGTGTAAACTGAGAGCACACTTTACAGAGTAAACTAACAGACAGTTCAGAGACATCACCAAGAATAGACTACAGAGCAGACCGAGCACCAATATACCGAGAGACAATTTTATTTCTGAGAAAAGTGGATCTGAGTTACACGTCAGATAAAACACTTCAGTTTTATAATTAGCTTTATGCTTAGCTGTAAAACTATTTCTTAAGGAACAAGTAAAGCATATGTAATTGTTTTAATCAGTCTAACTGATTGTAAACATGCAAACTAGGAGATCAAGGTCAAGTTGTAAACCTTTGATCATAGAGTTTTTATTGTAAAGAGTGAAACCTAATTAGGTCAATACATTGTATAAATAGATGTAGTAATCAATCAGAACATGAGGATTGTAGCTGCAGCAGACATCTATGGATCAGATAGAGATTTTCATGCACAAGGACACAAAAGGAATAATTTAGTTATGAAGAACATGATTCAAGGCTACTGAGCAGAATAGAGGTTATATTAATCAATCACTATAGGTGATACATATATCTTGTGAACTTAAAGGATCTATAATCAGCAATTCAGGATTACACACTATTATGTCAACAAGTATTTTTGAATACTCTCTAACAATTGTAGCAAATAGAAGAAATCCTTTAAGAAGGTGAAATTAACAGTCTTATTGTAAATCTCTTAACCAAGTGCACACTTAACAGTGTTGTTAAAATCTCTTAATCGAGTAGACCTAACTAGCCTATAATGTTACTCCTAACAAGGTAAGATTATCAGAAGTGATCACACTTGTAGCCTTAACCGGCACCTTCTATTCTGCAGATAGTGAAGCTTTATGGGTTTCATTGACACCTTAGTTTTTTTCTTCTAACAATTTTTTTTCTGTGTTACCAATTCTTGTGTCATGAGTAACTAATTTTCATGAATTTTTACATGCAATTAAGTTTATGTTATGATATTACATGCATAAGGTAGAAAAGCAATATGGTCGGTAAAGCAAGGAAAGATTACTAAGGGTTAATTGATAAAAAAAATTTAAGGGTACTGATTCACCCCTCCCCTCTCAGTACACACCATTTTATTATTCCAACACATTTGCATGTCCTCATCCTCCTCATTCCATGCAAATCGCACTATTTCATCACTAGTCAGATCCATAGCACTCGCCACCTTCGAAACCCTACATGAAAATGATAACAACATATCAAATAATAGATAAAAACCCTAACAGACATAAAATATATTTAAAATACATTAAAACAAAAAAGAGAAATCTCAGTTGACGTTGCCACCCAAGCATTCTATCATTTTGACCGTCAAGGACACGTGTCGTCATCGCACAATGCCTCAATGAGTAAAGGACATGCATCTTCAGACTAAGGGATCACGCCCACCATTGATTCTCTCCTCGCTTTAACAACCAATCATCATTACTTCATTTCTCATAACTTCTGTGGGTCTAGGACGCATGTTGATCAAGCATGTTCCCTTGAAGGCTAAAAAAATTACATCTTTTCTTTGAGGCATCATGCATGCCATAGATCCTTTCACTTCTTTAACCGTCGATCTTCCAACTACTCAAAACCGGTGGGTCCTGGAACACATGTTGATACTACATGATTCCTCAATGAATAAACGATGGGCATCTTCTGATTGAGGGATTACGCCCAATGTTGGATGAAGTTTGATTTGATCGATGCTTTATTCCTTTGACCCCACCCAGCCGAGATCTCAATGGACACATGTCATCTAGGCACATTCCCTTAATGGTTAAAGGATGTACAACTTTCGCTCAAGGGATTATGCCAACTGTTGATCCTTTCCTTGCTTTAACCATAGATCTTTGTTCGTTACTTAAAGTACTAGCGGGCCCAGGACACGCGTTGTTTAGGCACAATGCCTCGATGGATAAAGAATGTTTACTTCTTGATTAAGGAATCACACCAACCGTATATATTTGTTGAACATTAGTCATCAAACATATATGCACAAAGGAGAGAAAAAACAAAGGCCTATGAAAAGACATGCAATGGCTACATTTATGAATATGAATATGCAGACCGAGAGACAAAGGACTTACAATAATAGCATAATTTATGAAATAAAAAACCACAAAATACATAAATGACAATAATATGGGTATAGAGTGTGCTTCCCTTAGTCATTGAGACATACAAATATTTTTGTAAATTTGGGTTCCACCATTCGCTAGTCAAAATTGTGTAACTATACCCTGTCAACTACTTCCTAGACTTGGTCATTTTTCATAACAGAATCTCCAAAACTGAAATGCACACCAAGTGACCATGCCAATAAGTAGTGTTTCCATAAATAAAAACCCTTATGCAATACTCATCAGGCCACTTTCCAACAATCTCCCCCTTTGGCATTAATGGCAACACTTAGTGAAAAATGAATAAGTACTCAATACCAAACTACTAACTATACATTTTTCATACTTATTACTCCCCCTTTGACATCAATGGCAAAGGTATACTCAAAATTTTATCTATATACACATCAAAATTTTAGAACTGCACATCAAAAACTCATACCATGTGAATTATATCTTTGAAAGAGGTTTCCAAGATCTTTGCCTCTGCTATCCATGTTTTCTCCAAGATCTGAACAACATGAATCAACCCATTCAAAGAAAAAGATGAAATTTCAATGAACTTGAGTTCTATAGGCATGTCTTCAATAAGGGCCTTCTTCATTGTCTCCATATCTGCAAGGTGTTTCTCTAGAATTGATAGTTTCAGAGTGATTGGACTCCTCAACACACCAAATCTCCCTAGTTCACTCTCCTTTTTTTTAATTTTTAAGCACACTGATTTTGGCCCATATCTTGGACACTTTCTTAACTAACTCTGCAAAAATTTGTGAGGAGGACCCACAACTTTTTACCAAATCATCTAATGTCCTCTTATCATTTTCACTAATATCTTCAATTTTCATCATGTTCTTAAGAGGATTCATACAGTAGTTGTATAACTTCCTCCCATAATTTATGTGGTACTTTGCTTCATCAATAGTGGTATCTAGTATACCTAAATCCCATCTATTTGACTTGCATACCTCATCAAGTTTATTCGCCATATATTCCCTTCCATATTTAATTGTTGTGGTCTTCTCTAAAGAGTCAAAGTGAACATCAAATTCATCAAGGTCTTTCTTCAGATTGTCTACTATATCATTTCCATAAAAGATGAAAGATATGGGTCGAAGATTGTTAATTCTGTCAACTGCTCTTTCCAATCCCTTTGACTTCTTCTATGTTCTCGATTCTGGTCTTTCCTTAGCCTTAGAAAAGGCTATGAATGAATACTTTATCAGTTCATCCTCATACATGTCATCAACATCGGTATTGAGAGGTTTATCATTACTTTCCAAAAATAGTGTTGAAGAAATAGGAATAGATATATTTATTTCTTGCTTTGCTTCAACCTTAATTTAAGCTTCCTTCTTTTCCTCAACTGAACTTTCTTTCAGTTCTTCCTTAGTAGCTTATTATTTCTCTCCCTCAGTTGGATTGACTGAACCTTGTTCATTTTTCCCATCTGCCTCAGTAATAGTATCAAAATTCCCTTGAAAAGGGTCACTAATATCCATTGAAGTGTCCAAAGACACAGGAACACTAGTAACAAAGAAGTTTGGTTGCTTAACTGTGCTGAAAAATTGACTACTATCATCTCCATCCCTAGATGATTCTATGTTTATTTCTGCAGGTTTAGAGGACTCTCCTCTCATAGTGGTTTTGGGATTAGTATCCTTGTTCTTAGGAGGTGAAGGCTTTTCTGGTTCATCTTCCATTATTACCTTATCAATAGCTTTGTGGGTATCCTCTATAACCTCATCATACTTTCTCCCCATAATCTTTATCAATCTTGCTTTTCCTCTTAGCAGGGACTTTATGGCTTTCAATATTCTCTCATGTTCATCATATGAAACAACTGGTAACATATTATCTATGGCTTTTTTTCTTATATCTTCATCTTCTTTAAGAGCTAACTACTTCCTTATTTCCAATTTTTCATACAAATCCTTAGGAATACTCCCTTCAATTTCAAGTAGATTCTTTTTGAACACTAGCATATGATTAATGACAATGTCTTCAATCAAAATTTTATCATTCTCATCATACCTCTCATATTATCTAGGTATTTGAAAAGAATTATCTTTTTCAGCATCTTTAGATCAGGTTTCCAAAGTTGTCTCTCAGCTGGTTTAACTTGTGTTGGTACTTCTATTTTCACTTCTATTTTCTTCTCTCTTCATCACTTCATTCCTCTACCTTTTAGGAGGTCAGTTGTGTTTGGAGGTGTGTGTGGTAAAATGTGTGATCAATATATGCAACCAAACACTTCAATAAACCATTATATCAAAGGGGTTAGTGAAAACATAAGATTCAAAGCATTATTATAAAAACCCTTGAAGTCGGCTTATTGCTTCCTAGTTGAAGTGAGTATGATTCTCATAGAAGTCCATAAGTTTGGACATAGAGAAATTGGTGACTTGACTACTCCAAAATAGAAGATTAATGCAAAGATGATGAGAAAGATGCATATACTTGCATACTTGGCTCTCAAAACTTATAAAATGAAAGATGCAAATGAGCTATCAAACTATGAATGATATTGAGACTAGAATGAAAATGAAAGCTACTAAAGTAAGAACAATGCATATACTATTCAACTATGAAAGGAAACTAGAATGTCATTAAGCTAAAAATGCAAGAAACTACTATGAAAGCAAAGAAATATGAATGCACTAATGAGCTCTAGATTGAAAATAGCATTATAATTGTACTCCAAATCTTCTTGTTATGAATGAGCAAAGGGAGCTATCCCTTTTATAAGAGATTCCAAGGAATGAGTGGTTGAGATTAAGAGGCAAAAGAGATTGATCAATGGTGGAGATGCAATTCCTCTCAATCCATGTGAGATGATAAAGTGATTTTGATTGGTCAACTTTGTGGGGAATAAGACAAAATTGGTATTTTTTCCCCTTCATTTGTTTTATTTTTATTTTTGGGTGCACACCCATGTGTGAATGGGTTCACTTTTTGAACTTAGTACTTTTTTATTTATCCCAATGTTTTATGCTTTTTGGGTTTAGGCTTTGATGTTTGATTATTTGATTCAACAAGTTAGGATTAAAATTATATAAGAAAGATTGATTAAATGTTGAATAATTAAGAGTCTAGAGATGATGTCTTAGATTTAGGATTTATTAAGACCAAATATTTGACAAGGGGGGGCTATGGGTTTGCTAGACCATTTTTAGGTGATTACATTTGCCCCTCTTTGACTAATGTGCGATCGATCTCGGAACACATTGGGTCAAAGAATATTTGAAGTTTGATTGAATCTGGAAATAGCTTGATGTGAAGCGATGAAATTATCCCACATATCATAACCGATTCCGAACTTGATCGATTGAAGATTTGAAGATATTAGCTCCAAAATTGATTGACCGGAGACTGATAGAGAGATCTGAGTATATCATCTTCGGGCTTGATTGAGAAAATACTAATAGAAGAGTCTGAGCTTTCATCTTGATGTGAAGTGATGAAACTAAATGTCCGTCCTCCAAGACAATTTCCCAATTTAAGATTAATTTTGAATGACGAACCAACCTAATGTGGTGTGATGAGACTGATTTCCATTCGATTGATTGATGGGGATCATTGACTTGATATGGATCCTAATGAATCCAATTACCATATTGAGGGGAATTCTCAGATTTATATGGTATGATGAATCTGATATACCCTTAGAGATTGAGATTTTGATGCGCAGTGATGAGAATCACTTGATTGGATCTTGATTTGAGTCAGGGCTTGATGCCTCTAGATTGAACTTGTTGATGTTAATCAAATTGTTGATATAGTGGTACTAGCCCCTCAGGAATGAAATCAAGAGGCGAGAGACAAGCCCGATAGATCAAAAAAGCATTGAGAATTTGAGATGCAGGCCTATCTGAGGTCTAGTTGACCAAGTTTGACCAAGATTGACTTAAGTTGACTTTTTGAATTGAAGAGGAGAATGCACAAGAAATTTGATCAAAAGGAATCTTGAATTAGAATCCTATGAGGAAAGCATCAACAATCTACTGCATTTGTGAAAATAGGTTAAATTGCATTTTTAAGGATCAAAACATCATCAAATTTTGATTTCGGTCCCGAAAAATGATTCAGAGCAAGTCGATTAGCCAAGGGTAAAAATTTTGCATCCATCGGGGCACTTTGAAAATTAGGTCAAATCTCTATATAAGGCCCAAAGGGGTCATTTTCATATCATTTTCACCGTCCACCTTTTGAGTTTTTGAGAAGCTTCTCTGAGCGAGAATGGTGGTCTCGGTGTCAACTCATCATTTTGAGCATATGCAGAGACATGGACGGCCCAGAGATTACGCGCCACCTGTAAGTAGTTGATAAACTTCATCCCTATATGCAAATGTTTCCTGTTTTAGTCAATTTTTCATCATTTTGCATGTTTTTTATCAACCATTCACAGTTTGTCATATTGTCCTACGAAAGGGCTCGTATGAAAATATTCTAAAAATTCCTTTTTTGTATGAAAGCATTAGTTTTGTCACATGGGACAAACCCACCTGTTGCACGACAATATTATTCATTGCCCCCTTTTGTCGCATCAGACCATTCCATTTGTGATTTCACAATGTTTTGTCGGCTGGCCTTATATCCTGTGTCGTATGAACCTTGGGGCCAATTTGGTATTTTCTTCTTTTTATCGTATGAGAATAGAGGCATTTTTCTCATTATTTTGTCATCCAGTTGTATGTATTCCTTTCTTAGTAGCCTATTTGTGAGCTTTTCTGATTACATTGTAGTGATTTCACTTTGATTTGATGTTGATACTGATGTTGTTTCCATTTTTTTTCTTCATGCAGGTATAATTGCCTAATATTCAGTTTAGGTTTACTTATCCTACCACTATGCAGCTAGTTCACAGCCTGTCAGATAATCAGAGGGTACATGTTTGAGCTTGTGGGCTTTCCTGGTTTCTTCAGATGCCTGATATTCAGGTGAACCATGGGATGTTGACCGAGCTAGTGGAGAGATTCCACAGCGAGGACAACACATTTCACTTAACAATGGGGAGATGACCATCACGCTTGAGGACATCTATAGGATTCTTCAGATTCCTTTTGTTCGAGTATGTGTGGAGTATGATTCCACACCTTTACTCAGCATATGGGCGCTATCTCAAGTCTTTAGGGATCCACTGATTATGGATCGATCCATCACTTAGGATAATTTAGTAGAGATCTATGGAGAGCAGTTTCTTTTAGAGTGCATTCTTGTTGGATTCATTGGTTGCTTTCTAATGGGTGATCAGACATAGCAGGGGTTCTTGTGCAGTTGGGTTCAGATGCTGGAGAAATTGATTGCACATCTTGAGAAGCTTAGTTAGGGTTACTGCCTCCTGGCACAGATATATCATGAGATGCATGAGGTGACCTACAGGGGGATCTGAGGTATTGTTGCAGGGGTTGTGGTTCTACAGGTATGGGTGTGGGAGCATCTCCCAATTTCTAGACCTATCACACCAGATACATGATAGGGTAGGTAGCCCTATGTCTACAGATATCTAGGTTTCATTACACAACCCTTTCTAGGTAAGATAAATTACTAGAGGCACCAGCTCAATGACTTGAGCTTGGTTACATAGCGGCCTTACTTGTAGGTAGAGGTCTGGGCTGGGTGGAGGACAATCTAGAGAGAGTTCTTTGTTTCATGCCCAATATTGGGAAAGACATCACTGGTGATGGAGAGAGTTGTCTTCTCTCGAGTGTTGAGGCAGTATGGTCGTATCTAGAGTGTCTCCATGGAGTACACTGCCTATGCTCAGTTTCTAGATGAGGAGCACAGAGGCTGGTCCCATAGGTATGATCTTGTCTTGTATGTTCTTTTTCTATGTAGATATCTTTGGAGTTTTGCAGAACATAGACTGAGCATTGAAATTGTTATCCAGGTTATCTCTGGCATTGTGCACACAGGAGATGATTGTGCTCAAATGGACGGCATGGGAGTATCTGGAGGGAGTAGTAGATACAGGAATTACTCTGAAGTACTGAGACCAGCTATCTAGGTACCCTTTTCCTAGGTTTACAGATCTTGCAGAGAGAGAGCCTAGGATTGATGAGGATGCCCCAAAGCAGGCACCCGTAGCAGACGCACAGATTTCTCCATAGAGAGAACCATAGAGGGCACCTCAGAGACCACCACAGAGGACTCCTACTCAGCTCAGAGCAGGAGGAGAGTTCGGTCCTAGCATGAGTAGGACACCAAGGTCAGGGTGACAGAGAGATTATAGGGAGATGGGCACCTTAGGGTCAATTAGAGGATAGGTCCCATCCACAGAGGTTGCTGAGGAGGAGATGTCGGATGCACAGCCTGATCTAAAGCTAGATGATGCAGTGAGAGAAGTCTAGAAATGTCGAGAGACACAAAAGGTTGTAAGCATGAGGGACCTCAGAGAGAGGAGGGAGCTCAGAGAGAGCCGCAGACACCTCATGAATTGATTAGGTCATTGAGGACATGATTGCAAGCCTCTCAAACACAGCTAGCAGTTTCAATGGAATAGCTTGCAAAGCGAGATAGGGTTGTCGCAGGGCATGAGGCCAGAGTGTAGGGATTGACCAAGGGATTTGCATCCAATATCCTATCTCTATAGAGAGAGATTACATGGCATACTAGCAAAGCTGCATATTACGTGGCTGCTTATAGCATTGTGGTTCCTATTGACCAGCAGGTGTTACCTTATTCACAATACTTGGTGCAATCTAATGGAGCAGGCCCTCCACCCCAAACAGATGCTCCTCCACCTCCACTGCTAGATATGGGCGAGGCAAGAAGTGAGACTTGATTATCCCTCTTCTTTTCTTATCTAATTCTTGGTTTTTTTTGGAGATCCACATGATTGTATATGATTCATCTGCACAAAGGGTGCACATTTTTGCTCAATATTTATGAGAGGACACCTTTTTGTATACATCAATACTTTTGATATATATATACGATGATCCTTTTTGGTGCTCGATATGTTGTCTTGTCTATATCCCTTGTTATATCTCTTGTTGTTGTATGAGCTTTCAATGTTATGTGCTTGTTGTGGCTTAGATAGTTTATGTGTGATAATAACTAAAAATGATAGATGTAGATCACATGTACTTTGTTTATCTTGCATTGAATATATGTCATGTTCTTGTTCTTGTCATTGACCATTTGTGCACAGATAGGTAACCTTAAGGAGATAAAATGCAGTTGATTGCGTCAACAAAGGATTAAAAGAAGCAACTGGTTAAAGGAATAGCTCTGTGTTTTGATTATCTGATGGAGTGTGTTATGATGATATCATGCAAGCCTAGGGAGAAATGTAACCTACGACACGAGTCAAGTCACCGATGTCCCTAGTCACTATATTTTCATCATCCGGACAGTGTGGGACACCAGAGTCAATACAATCCTTACTAGCACCAGTGGAACCATAAAGATATGAATATGAATCTTCATCGGATAGATGTGAGAAACTAATGTAAGCATCCAGGCATAAGAGCTGAGATGACCTGAACATTGTTTTTAGTTGAAATTACAAGAGTACACCAGTATTGAGGCATTCAGATCCAAGATAACCATGAGTGCATTTTTATTGAAACAAGTAGAATAATATACAAGGAGATAGGACCAACCTCACCTTATGGTGCAAGAGAGTAGGATCAAGGGATGTGTGGCTAATCCACCTGAATGTGGAAGCTCTTATCACATACACCCTACTATATTGACATAAGGATCATTGGAACTACACCAACAAGTGAAAATCAAAGAAAACATAGGAAATTATTGATAACAGACAACATACAAAAAAAAATGTCAGCAATCGTTTAATCTTTCTAACTTGTTGTTGTGGGTGTTGAGAAACACCGTTGTTTTTGTGGTTGTGTTATTGAGTGTATGTTATCTGATGTTGTGTTGAGACACACAGGTTTGTCTAAAAATAGAGTGTTGAGAAACACTGTTGATTAAGGTGTTGAGAAACACCAGTGCATTAGTGGAAAACTGTCCAGAGAAGGAGACCAATTGTGAGGACTTGACAGGTTGACTGACACGATGCTGAAAAACAAGAGGCCTATAAGAGACCTAAAAGATGGCTTCAATCAATGAAGCAAAGTGTGCTAAGAGGACTGGATTGATGGGATAGCTCAGAAAGCACGAAGGCCATCCCACAGATGAGATGAGCCAAGCTACGCGTTGATAGATGGAGCATTGAGTTACAAGTGATGTGTGTTGCTAGGTTTTCACCCCTTGGTAGAGATTCTATTTTTTATACTAGGGCGCCTGTTTCCAGGTTTTCACCAAGGCACATTTCCTTGATTTTTCAATTTTTTGTATTTTTTATTTTTTATTTTTTTTCTTTCTTTTTTTCTTCTTTTTTTATTTTTTTTATTTGACTCATCAAGGTGCCTGTTTGCTAGGTTTTCACCAAGGTGGTAATTTTTTCAGGACTTTTTCCAAATGTTTTTTTATCTTTTTAGCTTTTTGTTGTTTTTGACATTTTTTCAGGATCGTATATGTACATGTTGTTGACCAGCGAGAATGCTCAAGCGTAGAACCTCTTCAAGTGGAGAGTATTGACGGGATCAGTAAAAGTATCCCCCTCTAGATTTGATAGTTGATAGGCCCCAGAGTCAAATTTCATAGTGATCACAAAGGGACCCATCCAATTGGGTTCAAACTTTCCCTTTTGTTTATGATGTTGTTGATTCTTTGGCTTTTCTTTAAACATGAGATCTCCAACCTAAAATTATTTATCTCACTTTCTTATTGTAGCCTCAAGAAATTATCTTTTGATAGACCCTTAGATGGTCGAATGTTTCTTTTCTGCGTTCATCTAGTAATTCTAGCTCCTGGATTCGAGCAATCTGATAATCTTCATCAGTAATGAGTCCATAAAAACTGACTCAGAGAAATGGTATTTCTACTTCAATGGGCAATACAGCTTCTGTGTCATATACCAAAGAAAATGGAATTGCCCATGTAGGTGTTCTGATACTGGCTCTGTAAGCCCATAAAGCTCGATTGAGCTGAAGGTGCTAGTTCTTCCTAGTCTTGCTCACTATTCTATGCAATATCTTCAATATGTTTTTGTTGGAGGCCTCAGCCTGTCCATTTCCTTAAGGGTAGTAAGTAGAAGAACAGTGTTGGGTAATTTCAAATTTGTCACAAAGTTCATCCGTGTCCTTATTCTTGAATTTCCCACCATTGTCTGTCACAATGGATGAAGGGATTCCATATCTACAAATGATGTAATTGAGGATGAACATAGACACTTGCTTGCATATAGCTTTAATCAAAGGGACTGCTTCAACCCACTTTGTGAAGTATTCAGTGGCAGTTATGATAAATTTGTGCCCACTAGAGGACAAGGGATAAATCTCTCCAATTAGATCAAAGGCCCATTACTGAAATGGCCAGTGAGTAATGAAAGGTAACAGCTCACGTGCAGGAGCCTGAATCAGGTTACCGTGAGTTTGGCACTTTTTGCATGTGTTGGAAAAATGTATGGCATCCTTTTCCTTAAAGGGCCAGTAATATCCTACCCATAGGAGTTTGTTAGCCAATAAAAGACCATTTGAATGAGCTCCACGGACACCTTCGTGGACTTCTTATAATGCGTGCTTAGACTCATCATGTTCTAGACACCTAAGGAGAGTACCATTGAGATCTCTTCTATACAATTCGTTAGCCATAATCATGTAATGGGATGCATTCCATATAAGATTTTCATTTTCATTTCTAGAGATGTCATTTGGTAAGGTTTGATTACAGAGGTAAGAGTAGATGTGAGCATAATGGGAAGAATTGGTACACACTAGGGAGCACACATCTTGGGATTCAGGGGAATCATAGGAAGGGAAAAGGATCTCTTCCACCAGGAAGTCATAGAAAAAGTGATGTTCCTCTAGTTGCAACATGGAGGCCAAGGTGGCCATAGCATCGGCTTCTCTATTTGATTCTCTTGGTATTTGTTGAAAATTAACAAACAAAAAATATTTCTTAAGATCATCAATCATCCTTTTATATGGTAGAATTTTGTCAACCTTTGTTTGGTACTGATCAATGATTTGATTAATCACCATCTGTGAGTCACCATAGATGTGCAATTCAGTGATTTTTCATTCGATGACCACTTTTAAACCATTTTCCAAAGCTTCATATTCCACAATATTTTTATTGCAAGGGAACATCATTTTATAAGATTTTGGGATCTTGTATCCTTATGGTGTGATAAAAATAACTCCAGCACAATCTCCTTGTTGTGTAAAAGATTCATCAAAGAACATTGTCCAAGTATGCTCCGTGAGATGTAGAATGGCTTCATTAGGGAATTCAATTAGCAATGGTCATGTATCTTGAAAAGGAGAATCATCTAGGTGATCAGCAATAACTTGTCCTTTGATTTCTTTTATGTCAATATATTCAATGTCAAATTCGCTCAGTATCGTAACCCACTTAGCCAGCCTTCCACTGAGATTTTTTTTTCTTAACAGGTACTTTAAAGGATCTATCTTAGAAATTATCTTAATAGAGTGTGCTAGCATATAATGTCTTATTTTTTGAGAAGCA
The DNA here is from genome assembly GCA_018584345.1 of Thuja plicata. Lineage (NCBI taxonomy): Eukaryota > Viridiplantae > Streptophyta > Pinopsida > Cupressales > Cupressaceae > Thuja > Thuja plicata. The sequence goes on along the minus strand of MU226956.1, from coordinate 3,426,629 downwards.
TAAACCATAGCAAGATAGGTTTTTTCAACAATAGTATAATTATGCTCATAGGACACCATGGTTAATGCAGAGGTGACAGCAAGAAGTGTGGTCTTTCTCCTTTGTCTTTAATGAGACACCCAAGTCAACTTATACCCTCCTAGGATCCTAGATCCTTTCTTACACCATGTCTTCTACCTATTCAAGGTGGTAGAACTACTTCTCAACTCTTTCCAATTGAATACAATTCAATTCAAGATCTTGCACTTTTGAGCTTTAGGGACACTAGCCCTATTCCAAGCCACAAAATAGAAGTATTCACCAGTGACTCCACCAACCCAAACTAACTATTGGGACACCTTCCTTATGACATGGGGACCAAGAATCACCCTTTGGTTTGGCCCTCCAACTGTCATACAATACCTATCTAGGACTGTCCTAGAATTCCTTCTAGGTTTATCCAAGTGGTTATTTGGACTTAACTTTCCTTCCCGATCAGATTTTAGGAAACTAAGGATATATCCAGATACCCTTTTGTAAGTTATGTCAAACCCAAAATCTCTAGACTCCAACTCCACTCCAACAACACCTAACACTCACTAAGTTTGCAGACCTAATTAGCCTAATTAGGCTTCGATATCAAAACAAGAACTAGAAATTGGGTGCATGGGATTGAAAAAGTGGTTCATACCTCTTCAACTAACTCCCCACAATTCAAATCTACTCTTAGTTAACTCAACCAAACTATCTAACAAACATAATACTTCATTCTCCTTCATTCTAGGCTGAATACATTGAGATATTCAGCCTAGGGCTTGATGCATGAGGGCTTTTCCCTTCAATCCATCTTCTCAACTTCTAGAATCCTTAAATATACCATCCTAAATTTAATTTTCTAGGATCTTAGTGAATTGCACTGAACAGAATGCAAGTTAGGACTCCATTAGTTAAATGTGTTTCTAGAAAACCTTTTTTTTGGACTATTTCTGGAAAACTGAATCACAAACACCTCAAACCAAAACTAAATGACTTCAAACCAATTGAAAATTTATGCTAACATATAATTCCTTCAAAAAATCAACTTGGTTTTTAGAGATCACACCAAACACGACCGTACAACTCAAAATTGATCATAAAAACTCTTCATCTTCCATTCCAAATGCATCAAAACTTCTAACCATCTAGGTTCAAATTAAACACTTCATATGTGAAGTTAGATCGATCCAAAATGCCCTATGACTATTGGGTTTCCATCTTGCAACTCTCGAGCAACTTTTGGAAGTTGCATAAGCAACTTTTTGACAACTTTTCAACATTTGGAAAAATCTTGTCTTTTTGCACTCAAAGACTTTTGGAATTAATCCAAACCTATCAACTTGACATAATATTCCTAAAATGACATGGATCCAAAGATTTAATACTAAGGAATCCTAAAAACATTAAAACATGCTTAAAGAAACTTAAGCCTAACTAGGTGATCCAAATGGCCTAAGGCATCTCTAGGCTCATAAGATTGCCTAAGAGATCCTTGACCACACACATGGATCCAAAACCAAAATAGGATGATCCTCTAAGATCAATCCATTTATGAAAAACATGAATCTTGCAGAATGACAACCAATGAGTGACAGTCATGGGTGCACTACACCATACTCCCTAAGACAAAATTAACTCAAGTCCCTTGAGTTGCGAGAGCTTTTAGTTTGAAACCAGTCTTCTTGATCTCTTCCGGTGTTAACCAAGTAGCATCCTCCATTGAATGGTGTTTCCATTTAACTAGATATTCATATAAAGTGGACCTCCTGGTTTGTTTGGCTATCCTCTTGTCCAGTATGCAGTCAATCTCTTGTGTTGGTGGTTTTGGTAGATCTTATAGCTCCTTGTCCTATGGCAGATCTTGAGAATCTACAATGGATACATCAGTAATAAGAATTTTGTATAGATATAGGTCAGCTACATTGAAAATGGGGGATAAACCAATGGTTGAAGGTAATTCAATTCTATATGCATTATTTCCACATTTCTTCAAGATTCTGAAGGGGCCAATATTTTTTATCATCAGCTTGGTGTAATTTTCCTTGGGTAGTCTTTATTTCTTTAGGTGAACCATGACCATGTCTCCAACCTTGAATTGGACATCTCTCCTCTTAACATCTTCTGCTTGTTTATACTTCTCAGAGGTTTATTGCAGTCTGTCTTTCACTTGTTGATGGATGTTCTTCATTACCTTTGCAAAATCCTCATCTTGAGCACTCCTTTGGCCAAAATTTTGGATGTTTCTTAGTTCCAAGACACCCCTAGGGTGGGATCCATAGGAAATTTGGAAAGGACTAAGTCCTGAACTTCTATTGATAGAATCATTATATGAGAACTCTGCTTGTGGAAGGATTGAGTCCCATGCCACTCCATACTCCTTTTTCAAACAACGTAGCAAGTTTCCCAAAGATCTATTAATGACTTCAATCTATCCATCTGATTAAGGATGGTAGGTAGATGAGATAGCTAGATTTGTTCCAAGTTTCTACCACAAGGTACGCCAAAAATGTCCCAAAAACTTGGGGTCTCTGTCTGAAACAATGGTGAGTGGTAAACCATGGAGTCTTACAATCTCCTTGAAGAATAGCCATGCAATACTTGAGGCATCATGTGTAGTCTTACAATGTAGGAAATGTGTCATTTTGGAGAACCTATCTACAACCACATAAATATTGTCATAGCATGCCTTTGTCCTTGGAAGACCCAATACAAAATCCATGTTGATGGAGTCCCAAGGTTTGTTGGGAATGGGTAATGGTGTGTACAATCCTGCATTTGAACTGGTGCCTTTGGCTTTTTGACAAATTAGACAACATTCCACAAATCTCCTTATCTCAGTCAGCATCTTGGGCCAAAAATAGAATCTTCTTACTAGCTCAAGTGTCTTGTTAAGACCAAAGTGGCCTAATAGACATCCATAATGCTTCTCTTTTATTATGTTCTTCCTCATGGAACAATAAGGGATGAACAATTGACTCCCTTTAAACAACAATCCTTCTTGAATCATATCTTCTACAAACTCAGTGTGATATCTATCTCTTAGTTCTAAACATACTTTATAAATTTCCTTGAAGTCTTCATCATTGGGATATATATCCTTGAGGACAGAGATACCTACACTTTCCAAGGTCACTTCTTGTATGGCCAAATTCCTTCTTCTTAATGCATCATCTACCTTTTTTTCTACACCCTTCTTGTGTTTTATGGTGAAAGTGAATGCTTGCAAGTACTCCATCCACTTGAGGTGTCTATGGTTCAGCTTCTCCTATCTATTAAGAAAACTCAATGCATGATTGTCAGTATATAAAATAAATTCCTTTGAAAATAAGTAATGCCTCCACTTTCTCAGTGATTGGACCATAGCATACATCTCCAAATCATAGGTAGAGTACTTTTGTTTAGCTTCATTAATATTTTCACTAAAGAATGCCACAGGTCTCCCTTCTTGACTGAGAACACCCCAATAGCTATCTAACTAGCATCACATTCAATGGTGAACACCTTATGGAAATCAGGCAGTGTGAAGATAGGTTGTTGAGAGACCCTTGTTTTCAGATATTTGAAGGACTTGTCTGCAGCATCAGTCCATACAAACTTGCATTTCCTTCCCCCTTTGATAGTATCTATCATCGGTGCACTCACCTCACTGAAATTCTTCACAAATTTCCTATAGAAACTAGCTAGCCCATGGAAACTTTTGAGCTCACTGAAAGATTTTGGAGTGGGCCAATTTTTTATGGCTTCAACCTTGGAAGGATCCATTTTCAAATTACCCTTGGAGATGAAAAATCCAAGAAATATCAGTTCTTCTTGCATAAACACACATTTTTCCAAATTTATCCTCAACTTTTCTTCATGTAGTCTCTTCATTACCATGTCTAGATGTATCAAATGCTCATCTTTATCCTTGCTAAAGATCAATATGTCATCTAAGTAAACAACAACAAAGTGATTTATAATTGGCTTAAGCACCGCATTCATCAATCTCATAAAAGTGCTAGGAGCATTAGAGAGACCAAAGGGCATCACTACCCATTCAAACAACCCTTCATTGGTTTTGAAAGATGTCTTCCACTCATCCCCTTCTCTGAACCTAATTTGATGATACCCACTCTTTAGATCAATTTTTAAGTAATACTTTGCTCCCCCTAGACAATCCATGAGATATTCTATCCTTGGCATAGGAAACCTATATCTGATGGTTATCCTATTGATGTCTCTAGAGTCAATACATAGCCTCCATGTACCCTCCTTCTTAGGTGCTAGGACTGCAGGGACTGTACAAGGGCTTATGCTCTTCCTAATAAAACCTTTTTCCATCAATTCTTGAATATGTCTTGAAACTTTTTCATTTTGGTCAAGGGTCAACTTGTAAGCAGCCTTATTTGGCAAGGTAGAACCAGGTATGAGGTCTATACAGTGGCTAATATCTCTTGGTGGTGGAAAAACACCAGTGCTCTTGTCTGCAACTATTCCTTTGTATTTGTTCAACAAATCTTGTACTTCTTTGGGGCCGGCACTTCTCTAAGGTTCTTGACCTTTTGGTATCCTTTTAGGATCTTTTTTGGGATTTACTATGATGGAAAAACAAGGTATGTCTCTTTCCTTAAGGACTTTCAAAAATTCCTTCTCTCCCACTAAGGTTACATTGTTTGTTAGAGCTTTATCTTTCTCAGAATCAGGGAGGGGTATCATAGTGTAACTAATCCCATTCTTAGTTAAAGTGTACACATTTTTCTTACCCCCATGTTGAGCATCAACATCATATTTATAAGGCCTTCCTAGGAGAAGATGACATGCATCCATATTCACAACTTCACACAAGAATTTATCTTTGTATTCTCCTACTTGAAACTCTACCCAACATTGCTCATCTACCAAAGTGTGTTGGTCTTTATTAAGCCAAGATACTTTATAAGGGCTTGGATGGGGTATTTTCTTCAAACCAATCTTATCTATAATTTTATTAGAAACTAAATTCTCTGTGGAACCATAATCAACAATAACTTTGCAAATTTTACCAAGTACCTTGCAGTGAGTTCAGAATAGACTCTTCCTTTGTGGAGGATCCTTGGGAGTTGGCACCTTCAAGAGAGTTCTATTGAACATTATGCACTCTCCTTGTTCAAGGTCTATAGGTCTGGATGTAGTGGTGTGATAGGAAGTCATGCTTTGATAGTCCTCATCTTGGGTGAGTTGGACTCTCCTATCTCCTCCTACTGTGTTGGCCTTGTTTGGGAATCTAAAATATTGGTGACCAATTTGATTGCAGGAGAAGAACTTTCCAGTGAACATGGAGGAACTTCTACCTCCTGGCCTTCCTCTGCTATTGCCTCTACCCCATTTGAAATTACCTTTGTGATTTTTCTCTTTGTCATAATCTTGGTGATTGGATTCTCCCTGTGGTCTTGGAGATGGTCCTATTCCTTGAAACCTTCCTCTGTCTCGTCTGAAACCATTTCCCCTTCCTCTATTGTTCTGTTCTCCTCTCCTCTTTTGTTTCTCTTCAATCTTCATAGCCATCTGATAGCACTAGTGTACAGATTGGGGACAAAACAAACTTAGTTCATCCTAAATACTATACTTAAGCCCATTCATGTATCTAGCAAGTTTTTGTTTCTCACTTTCAGGTTTCTTTGTCTTCATAGAGATCTTCTGGAGTTCATCAGTGTAAGATCCCACATCCTTATGTAGAGTTACCTCATAGTCTTCAGGAAAAAATTGTTTCTTGACTTCTCTCAACATCTTCTTCCATGTGGTTATAGGATCCTTTTCTTTCTCTAACCTCTCCCTTTGTAGGAAGTTCCACCAACTTAGTGCAAGTCCTTTCATTTTATACTTGGCAATCTTTATTCTCTGTGAGATAGGGATATCCTCACATTCAAAATAATTTTCTAGGGCATCCACCCAATCCATGCATTCGTTAGGGTCCATCTTTCTCATAAACATTGGTAGGTCTAGTTTGTTATCTCTCCTACCCACTCTCTCCAAAGCTTCTAAGATCCTTTTCTCTTATGGAACCCTTGTCCTCTTTTTCTCAGTCTCCTCTTCTTCTTCTTCTTGGTCTGATTCTGAATCATCACCAGTAGTCCTAATTATCTGAGAACTCTTCAATTTCTCTATTTTTGCTTCCATCTTCTTATTCTTAGCTACCTTCTCCCTCACAATATTGGCTAGCTCCATGTTGGTGACCCTCATAGGGATCTCTCCATCATTATCATCAACCTTCTTTGTCATTATTATTCCCAAGAGCTTTTCTAGGCTTTGATACCACCTAATGCATAGGTGACAGAAAGAAGTGTGGTCTTTCTCCTTTGTCTTCAATGAGACACCCAAGTCAACTTATACCCTCCTAGTATCCTAAATCCTTTATTACACCATGTCTTCTACCTATTCAGGGTGGTAGAACTACTTCTCAACTCTTTCCAATTGAATACAATTCAATTCAAGATCTTGCACTTTTGAGCTTTAGGGACACTAGCCCTATTCCAAGCCAAAAACTAGAAGTCTTCACCAGTGACTCCACCAACACAAAATAACTATTGGGACACCTTCCTTATGTCATGGGGACCAAGAATCAGCCTTTGGTTTGTCCCTCCAACTAGCGTACAATACCTATCTAGGACTATCCTAGAATTCCTTGTAGGTCTATCAAGTGGTTATTTGGACTTAACTTTCCCTCCCTGTCACCTTTTAGGAAACTAACAATATATCTAGATACCCTTTTGTAATTTATGTCAAACCCCAAAGCCCTAGACTCCAAATCCACTCCAGTAACACCTAACACTCACCAAGTTCGCAGACCTAATTGGCTTAATTAGGCTTGGATATCAAAGAAAGTACTAGAATTTCGGTTTATGGTATTGAAATAGTGCTTTAGACCTCTTCAAATAACTCCCCAAAACTCAAATATACTCTTAGTTCACTCAACCAAACTGTCTAACAAACATAATACTTCATTATCCTTCATCCTAGGCTGAATACATTGAGATATTCAGCCTAGGGCTTGATGCATGATGGATTTGACCTTCGAGACATCTTGTGAGATTCTAGAATCCTTACATATACCATCCTAAATTGTATTTTCCAGGATCTTAGTGAATTACACCTGACAGAATACAAGTTAGGACTCCATTAGTGAAATGTGTTTCTAGAAAACCTTTTTCTGGACTGTTTTTGGAAAACTGAATCAAAAAAACCTCAACCAAAAACTAAATTACTTCAAACCAATTGGAAAGTTATGCTAACATAGAAGACCTTCAAAAAATCAACTTGGTTTTCAGATATCACACCAAACATGGTCATACAACTCTGAAATGCTCAGAAAAAACTCTTCATCTTCCATTCCAAATGCATCAAAAATTCAATAAAGAACTTCTAACCATCTAGGTTCGAAGTAAACACTTAAAAACACTTCATATGTGAATTCATATCGATCCAAAATTCCCTATGACTATTGGGCTTCCATCTTGAAACTCTCGAGCAACATTTTGATAACTTGTCAACATTTGGCAAAATCTTGTCTTTTTGCACTCGAAGACTTTTGGAATGAATCCAAACCTATTAACTTGACATAATATGCCTAAAATTACATGGATCTAAATATTTAACACTAAGGACTCCTAAAAACATAAAAACATTCTTAAAGCAACTTAAGCCTAACTAGGTGATCCAAATGGCCTAAGGCATGTCTAGGCTCATAAGATTTCGTAAGAGATCCTTGACCACACACATGGATCCAAATCCAAAATAAGATGATCCTCTAAGATAAATCCATTTATGAAAAACATGAATCTTGCAGAATGATAGTCAATCAGTGACAATCATGGGTGCACTGCACCAATGGTTCTGCTTATGTAATATAGGGCTCTTTCTTTTCCTTTTTCGTATTGTTGTGCTAGGAAAGCTCCCAGTGATGTATCGGTAGCTTAAATGTAGAGAAGGAGAGGCTTGCCCTAAATAGGAGCCATTAATATAGGTGGATTAGCTAGATATTCCCTGATTTTTCCAGAAATGTTTCTCACACCCTTCATCCCATTTGAATGTAACTCCTTTGTGCAGTGTTCTTGTGAAAGGTTGTGCCTTATCTGCAAGATGGGAGATAAACCTTCTAATATATTGGATTCAACCTTGCAGCATCCTAACTTGACTGATATTGTGAGGAGGCTTCATGTCCATTATTACCTCTACCTTTTTGGGATCAACCTCAATTCCTTTTTTGAAACGATGTATCCCAGAAGTTTTCCAGAAGTTACACCAAAAGCAAACATTTTAGGATTCAGTCTAAGCTTGAATTTTTCCATTTGGTCTAGAATCCTTTCTAAATCTACTAGATGAGTGGCTCTCCTTGCTGATTTTTCTAGGGTATTGTTGTCACTGAGGTTTGCACCCTTGCTGAAAGCTTCTCTAACAGCAACCTAGTGAAACATGGAATCAACCTCCAAGCTGTGGGACTTGAACTACGAGGTTGAATCTCCAGAGAAGGCCGGCTTCCTCTACTATCAGGATGCACCTAAAACTATCTCTTGCAAGGAAAAGGGAGAAGGAGATG
>MU226956.1:3380240-3411148 GCA_018584345.1 Thuja plicata | reverse complement strand
TCTATACTTCCTTATGATCTTAAAACATCAGGAGACTTCGCGACTGAGGGATGCATACCTTAGTCTTGTTATCGCGTGATCCTCCTCCTTAATCAAGCGATCAGGCGATAACCATTAGCTCTGTGACAGGTGTCATCTGTTCTTTTGTCCATGTAACACTTTCTGAACAACAAAGTCATCGCCCCCTTTTTCTAGCGACAACCTGACTGAGTATTTCTACTAACATCAAATAGTTAGTCGCATGGTCGGGAATGTTTTCTCTTAACCACCATTTAATCACGAGACCACGCAACTGAAGAAAGAGCTTAACTGTTTGACTGAGCTGATCTAGCGATCATGCGACATGAAGGTAGGTGCAAGGTCGGGAGACATTTCTTTGACTTTCCATTTCTTCTCGTGATCACCCGACTGAAGGTGGGTCCCGTTCCCTTTAAAGCTTATAACATGGAAATCAAGCGACAACCCGACTAAAGAGAGATCGCCAAGTCTTGAGAAGCTGAAGGAATATTCCATTTTGTAAAGAGACTACGCGACACAAGGCAAAAGTGAAGTCGGGAGATGATTTAGCATATTTGATTCTGGTAAAGCGATCAAGCGACCTGACTTTTGGCACATGTCTTAAGTAACTTGAAAAAGGTAACGATGAAATATAAGGACATGGATTAGGGTTTAGAAATACATCGTTTGCATGGAAGACTGAGGGTCTAAGGGTTTAAGCAGAGCCAAGACCTAGGAACCATGACAGAGAAATGGCAGTCAGGGCAGACTAAGCCAATTGCACATAAAGGGAAATTGGGCAACAGGTATCATCTACATAGTCTTCCATGTTTTTGTGCATCATATCATGAAATATAGTAGTCATGGCTCGTTGGTATGTTGCTCCATCATTTTTGAGACCGAATGGCATGACGTTCCAACACAATGTGCCCCATGCACATGTGAAAGTAGTCTTCTCTTGATCCTTAGGAGCTATTCTTATCTGGTTGTAACCGGAAAATCCATCCATTAAAGAGTACATCTCATAATTGGCTCTGAGGTCCACAATCATGTCAATATTAGGCAATGGAAATTCATCCTTAGGACAAGCCTTATTTAAATCCCTGAAGTCTTTGCAAACTCGATTGGACTTATCATGTCTAGTCACAGAGACAATGTTATAAATCCAATCAGCGTATGCTATGGCACGGATGAATTCAGCCTTCAGTAGCTTCTCTAATTCTTCTTTGACTAAAAGTGCCACATGAGGATGCATTTTGTGAATTTTTTTCTTAACCAGCTTGATTCCTGGAGAAATTGACAAGTGGTGCATAATGAGGTTTGTGTTTAGTCCTGGCATGTCTGAATAGGACCAAGCAAATTTGATTTTCTTTTTCATGAAGAAATGGACAAATTCTTTTTTTTCTTTCTTAGATAGAGACTGTGCTAGGTAGATTAATTGAGGTGCCTCTGTTGTTCCCAAATTTACTACTTGTGTTGGTTCTATCAGTACTAAGGATCTTTCCTAAAAGTGATTAGGAAGGAGATCAAGTTCCCCATCCTCTGGCACCTCGAAGAGGTTTTCACCATTGGATACGCCTTTTGTTTTTACTATTTTTGGTTCTCATACTGCCACAAAGTGGTTTTCACCATCAAACCTTTTTTTTGTTTATCTTTTCTCTTTAGGCTAAGAAACTTGATGTCCCCCTCTGTCATATTCATGCTCTTTGCACTAGTGGAAGAGGTGAAGGGTTCGATGACATTCAAGTAGCAAGCTAATGTGTATTAATTAGGAGCAGAAATGAGGTTCAAAGGTTTGTTTTGGTTCTATTTAATGAGCTTTGGATGAACAAGGGGGAGAGACCCAACAGGTTCCAAGGATAGCACCAATTTATCTGGATCAAGGTCTTCAACAAGTAAGATAATATCTATGATTTCACTCTCTGAAGGATTGCCTAGACTACGATTTGTCCTAACACTTCTAGAGGATTCATTGTTGGTAGTATGTGGATTCAATCTATTTGACCTAGAATTAGCGTCCTCTCTTACTTCTTGAGAATCCATCTATTCTAGGAAAAAGCTCATTGACACAACTTGAATTCTTGAAGATGGGATACATGGGCGAGGAGCCATGTCCAGTTCTTGAAGGTCTCAAAGATGCCAAGTTGCTTCTTCTTCTTTTGCTTCATGATCCCATTGTTGTCATTGTTCATAGGTGAGATCACTTCTATAACTAGTGGATGCAAGACCACTTCTATTTCTAGTTGATGCGGAGGCATGGCTAGAGCACTGGTCAAAATCCTAGTTCTAAGTAGCAGATGCAAGAACATTCCTAAGTTCCCTCCTAAAAATCTATTTGGTGTTAGGTGGAAGAGGTAGCCTTACCTCATATTTGGAAGAACAGTCATCATCGGCAATAAGGATGGGTTCTAGTTTTGGATGTTCACTTAGAGGTCCAGCAATGCGAACACTTTCTCCACGCAGGACATGAGGCACAAAATTGTGAACTACATCCACTTCAATGTCCATGGTAGCATTAGAGAAGGAATCCCACTCATACTCATTGGATTATGTTTCCATTGAGTGAGGCAATTCTAACATATGTGAAGGAGCCATAGTTTTCCCCCAGTTAGGATGTTGTTCTTGTGAGGTATTGTCTTGTCCATAATCAAATTGAATAGGGGCATGATCCCTATTTTCCAAATAGAAAGAGAGATTCCTTGGGACACTGAGATAGTTGTTGTTTTAATGTTTCTAATTTTTTCCACACTGAGTAGAATAATCCCTTGACTTTTGAAAGGCATGAGGAGAAGCCTCCTCAACAGCATGCACCCTGTCATTTGAGAAATGAGTCAAATCAAGGACATGAGAGGTGAAGACAAGCTGCCCCCAGTTAGGATGTCTATCTTCTATATCTAGGTGCATTTCTGGCTCTTGATTTGATATCTTTGTCACATTTGTTGAAGCATTGGATCCATTTGGTTCAAAGGAAGCTCTATGAAATGATGGAACGTAAGGTTCCTCTTGATATGCCTGATTTTCAGTGGCGGCCCGCATCAGTTGCTCGAAAGGAAGAGGGATACTCTATGTTTCACCTTCAGTGTCTGTATCATACGCATTTGTGCGAGAGCTACTAGGATGGGAATTATTAGGAGAGGGATGTGCCTTCTTCTCAGGGTACCCCAAGCTAGTCATGTCTATGTGACTTCAAAATTTAGCATAAAGGGGTTCTATTAGACCTTTGTCTTTTCCTAGGGGTCCCTTACCTTTGTATCCCATTTTTTTCATTATTTGATATCCTTTCTCATACTTATGTGGGAATATTTCTGCATGCTTTACTTTGTTATCTTTTTCTTCATCCTTGTACAGTCATGCAAGAATATCCTTCTCTTCATTCTCTTCTAAAAGAGACACGCGTGCCTTTACCATTCTTGTTCCCTCATGTATTTCTACTTGTTGGCCATTTGAAGGTGGGAAGGATGAGGGTGGCATACCATAAGATCTAGGAGATGTAGGAAGAGAAGTTAACTGGTATTCTCTCATGCTTGTGTTACTGATCTTAATTTTTTCCTCAACGCTTTTCATGAGTGCCTTTTGAGCTATTTCAGAAGTCTATGATGCCTCCTTAGTGTGTAGAACCATATTGTCAACTTGTTTCAAAGTGTTACAAGAGAAGGCACTGTCAACTGGAATGGACACTTATACCCCATTGTATGGAACTTTCACACATTGATGATAAGTGGAGGGGACTGCCTGCATGTCATGGATCTTTGGTCTACCTAGAAATATGTTGTATGCGAGAGGCAAATCTAGCACCTGACAGATGACATTTCTTTCAATAGGGCCCACCCTAATAGGGAGCACCACTAGTCCTTTTGATGATCTTTCTTCCTCATCATATACTTTGATAGTGATCTTCTTTCGAGGCTCAATGGTGTGTTCAAAAAATCCTAGTGTTGTGACTAGCTTGAGAGTGAAAATATTCAAACCAGCGCCTCCATCTATCAAAACACACTTAACCCAACTTTTATGGATCAAGACCTCTATGTGCAAAGATTCATTATGCGGGTGACTAAGGGCGTTGTCATCTTCTTCTAAGAAAGATAGATAATGAAAGCACATCAAATGATTTACCATGGTCTAGAACTGACCAACATCAAGGTCTTTGGGAACATTAATTTCCATAAGTGCAGTCTTGAGGATTTCCTTATGTGATGGTGACAATTTTAGCAATTCTAGGATAGAGATCTAGCCGGGAGTTTGTTAAAACTGATCAACTAGATTGGAGTTCGTAGTAACTTTCTTTGATGATGAGGATTTGTCTTTTAATGCAACGATTTTCTAAGGTGTATATGTCACCCCCTTAAGAGTGACCTTGGATTTACCTTGAGTGACCACGTTGGCAGAATCGGTTTATTTATCCTTAATAATGATAACATTGATGGACCTGTCAGAGGGTTTGAGCATGCGTATCACATTGTTAGTGTTGGTATAGGTATGATTCACCACGGTTCCTGGGGCTTTCAAGGATTCTCCTTTATCATAAGATGGAAAAGGTTTCTTTAAGGCTTTATGGTCATCATTTGACCCGTGAGTACCAACCGTGATAGTCTTATTGTCAATTAGATCTTGTATCACATGTTTTAGCTTCATACAATCATTCATAAAATGTCCTTTGTTCTTATGAAACTCACAGTAGTTATTGTCATTCCACCATTTAGGTTTTACCTCGGGCTCCATGGTTTTGAGTTAGGGATCATGATGATCTTATTAGCAACCAATGTCTTTAACGCATCTTCTAAAGTCTCTCCAAGATGAGTAAAAAAAATTTTGCGTCGTGGCATCCAAGGTGTCTTATCTTTCTGAGAGTCCTCAGTGTTCTTAGGAACATTGGGAGTAATCGAATTATGCCTGGCACCATGTATTCTATTAGTGAGGTTAAATATTGGATCATTAGGTTTAAACTCAGGTGAGTCAACTACACCATTGTTAACCATATTATGATTCTTATTCTAGTATTTACTCTTGTCCTTGTTATTGTCATTTTTAGAATATTTACTGTCTTTATTCAAGGTTAGATCTCCTTTCCTTACAAGAACATCTTAGATCCTCATAGAGTTGTCAACTAAGTCACTAAAAGAGGTGTGTTTTTACATCTGCACTGCATAATTCATCTCAAGAACCTGGTTATTGATAAAGATGTCAATCTTTTCTGGTTCATTTATTTGTCTAGGATATCTTTCAAATATCTTTCTCCTCGTCTAGAGGAATTTAACAAATGGTTCACTAGCGTGTTTCTTAATGTTGCATAGATTTAGCACTGTAACTATGTGTAGGATGTTGTATAAGTAGTGCTGGATGAACCTTTGTACAAGCTCATCAAATTTTTGAATACCAGGTGTGAGCTTTTTGAACCATTCCAAGGCTTGGCCACTAAGGCTCCATAGGAATAGTCTCATTAGATATGTCTTCTCATGCATAAACTTCATACTAAGAGCACAGAATTATCTTACATGATCTCAAGGATCACCTTGCCCATTGTATTTGTCATACTTAGGAATTTCAACCTTTGGGGGAAAAGGTGGCATGTGCAAGTTTTTAGCAAATGGGAAGGGACATATAGACTCCAATGAGTACTTTCTAGGAGGTTTTTCCTTTTCTTTCTTTAGTTCCCTCAACTCACATCTCATGTCTTGTAGTTTTGGTTGAGATTAGTAATAGGTGACTCTTCTTCTTGTTGTATGAATCCCTCAATGTCAAAATCAGGTGGAAGCTTAACACTTGTTGATGCAAGATGCATGAAATACTTGTCTTTGTCCAATTGCATAAGAGTGTGCATCATCTTCTGAAAGTGTTTATCTTGTTGGCACTTCCTAATCTCTTCAGAAGTGGGCTCCTCTATGGAGGAAGAAGCATTGGTGTGCTGACTCTGGTGGTCATTTTGGGACCCCCAATCATAAGCTGACATGGTTGTGTTGTTCTCAACCAAGGTTGATGAGTCAAACAAGGGTACTGTCTATTGTGGAACCAAAGTGTCATTTTGTGAGATCTCGAAATCTATTTTGGGTTTATAACAAGAAGGTGGGCCTTGAGAAAAGTCATCGATAGCTTTTCCCTTGGAATAGAGATCAGCTTTTTGACTTCTCATTTGGACCATGTATAGAAATTGATGAAATGTAACTGATTAAATGCTTGACAATGTTAAGTTGAAGATAATGCAAGGCATTAAATCAGTTAATGGTTTGTATTGTCATTGATGTCAACTTGATATCATCTATATGGTCATGTATATAATGCCAAAAGACTTTAGAGAAGTAATGGAACAAAGGTTATGCTTTCATCAATGCATAAAAGTCAAGTATTCACTAAGTGACAGATAACACTGACGGAGTGCACACCATCAGTAAAGACAAAGAAGAAAAGTCACTGTGATACCCGACGAGCAGAAGATAGCGTTTCCTGATGAAGCAAAACCGTAGGATGCCCAACGAGCTAAAAGTAGAGTTTCCCAATGGACGGACATCCTGAAGCTAAATGAAGTCACACTGACAGAACTGACAGTTGTAACCGATGACTAACTGAAGAGTTGACCGATGGAACAAAGAGTTCATAAAATGAAAAAATATCTAGCTAGCAAGAGCTAAAGATAGACTTAACTGGTTGTTTTCTTTATTTTATTTGACCAGAGTTAAGTGATTGATTTAAAGAAGATTTGTATAGTTGGCATAAAGATAACTACGAGATAAATCATGATTTATGCTTTAAATCAAATTGGCTAGATTGTTTTTCATGCCAAGAATCAAGAATCAAGAATCAAGAATCAATGAATCAATGAATATTATGTTTATATAAGACAAGCTTAATTCATTTCTATATCACATGAAAAGGGGATTAAGGGGAGTGAATAAAAAGAGGATGTTGAAGAGAAACTAATGAAGAACAACTTCATTCAGTATTGATCAATCAAGCTGAAGGAGAGCTAAGGAATTCTGCAGACACCGACGAACAGTGAACACAACATCACAGAGCAGAAAGTATGGAGCACAAAAGAATTGAATTGATACATTGATCAGAGAGGTAATGTACTTAAATAGATTTGAAAAATTTGCAATTCAAGTTGCATTAGAAATAGGTCATTTTGTTTCAGTTTAACCATTGAAGCATCAAGTCTCTTAACAGAGTGGGACTTAATAGTCTTCTATATATTGAGGTACATCCCAAGGAGTACCAAAAAGGTTGATTCATCAAAGTAGCATTGGATATGCCCGATGCCTATTGACAGTCTAAGAGAGAGGTTGATTCAAGGATGGCAGCATTAGATGCCTGATACTAAGTGACAACCTATATGTGTAAAATCCTCTAACAAGGTCACACCTAACAGTGTGTTTATAACCTTTAACAGGTTGGCCCTTAACAGGGCTCACTTCAGAAGAGTGAAAATTTGGGGTACCAGTCCCAGTGATTTTTCCCTTAACAGGGTTTCCACGTTAAAATCCATGTGTTATGTGTGTATGGTTTATTACTTTACTATTTTACATTTCACATATGCATTTCTAGATTTATCGGTATACTCTGCATATTTACTATATTTTGATAAATACTTATACTGCTTATCGGTAATCAAGGAGAATAAGGACAGACAAAGAAAACCGACAGACAGTTAATCATTATAAGAATTTCATGGCATGCATCTTGTAGGGACTTAATAATCTAAGATTTATTTGATTAGTGGTTATTGATTGAAGGATAAATAATTTCAGGCCACTGATTCACNCCCCCCCCCCCCCCCCCCCCCCCCCCCCCTCTCAGTTATTACTAATAGAAATCTGTGACTAACATCTCTAAAGGATCAAGTTGTCAAGTCAATGTCAAAGATTCAAATATTTTTTTGATGGAGAAGGAGATTGGTTGTTGAAATTTTACAAGTTATCATGCGCTTGAGGTCTGAATACCTACTAGATGACCCTTGTGACAAAGTTGATAAGTAACCAAGAAAAAAGAGCCAATATGATCGAGAGGTTTGTGAGAAGCTAGAACAAAGGACAATGACAAATATAATCACCATATTTGAAAGTTCAGAAAGACCGTAACAAGGTATGATAGTTGATGTTGCAAAAGTGTGATCAAATGACAAAGATCTAAAGATTGGATTGATTTCAACTTAGATCCCATACACCAACCCATGAGTTCCCATACGACAATACACTGGTCCTCATACGAGTTTCTTCCCTCTAGGTGCTCTGTCATACGACAAATGTAATGGCATGAAATGACATAAGATTCTAGAATAGTTTTTCACTTGTGCGTGAAAGATTTCAGACAATGTTGTCTAATTTTTGAGGTAAAAATATTGACATTTACTATTTTCTGTTGTCAAAGTGTTCTTGTTTGTAGGATATGTCAAGTTTCAAGGTGTACAAACACATAAAGTACAAAGAATGAAGAACCAAACACTTTCTACCCTATAGTCAAATTGTCTTAGTATCACAATATTTTCCCACACTTAATATTCCTTCACCTCACACAAAGTGCGATGAAGGGTGCTCCCCTTATTAACACAAACACACAACAAAATTGAGAATAACAAGATTTGCAAAAGATAGAAAATGGGCTTTCTATTATCCACCATGAAATGAAATTACAATATTCTAAAAAATAACATGCACCTTAAGATATGAAACATGCACAGCTGCATGGGCATTTTATTACAATAATCTGCAAGCCAGAGCCACCAGCTGCATAACCCAGAACTGCCCTAGACAACCCTACGGGCCTTCAATATATAGCCAATTTTAACCGCCCAAGAAGACTCTAGAAATCAAACCCTAAAGTTTGAGGCCGACCAACCCTAAGATATTATTATTCATTTTTATTAAATTAGAGTAGGCCCAAACAACTTCGGAACCCAAAAAGAAATTTCAAAGAAACTTTAATATTTTCAAGTTCAGGTAGCACAACTTCCGGAGACCATAACTCGTCAACCTTTGATCTGCTGGGCTGTCGTAACCCCATTTCAGAAATGCCACTAAGTTCTCTACAACACCTAACTTGACTAGTTAGCTAAGGTTTTGACCCCATTTGGAGCCTTCAAAGCTGAGTTCAAAGTTTCTGTACACTGCTGCCAATACCGAAAATATCTGATATCTACAAAACTAGACTTGATCTGGAAATGAAACTTTACTGGTAGGCCGATACAATCAAAGTGAACCTCCAGGGAATAAAATAGAAAATTCTAAGCTCAAACGGAAAACTCACTAAGAATAGTAACTTTTTAGAAATAGTAACTCTACACAAAATAGCCCTTATTGAAAAGAAACCAGAAAAATTTTTAGGGTGATGCAAGATTGCTCTTACACCCAGGATGCTCCTGCATCAGACACCTGCGGTAATTTGAGAAGTAACCCTATCACGTCTCAAGTGGTCAAAGGAAAACCAAGATGGTTAACCTCTTCCCTTGATAGCCATGATGAATCTTCAACAGACCATCCTTTCCATTTGACCAAATATTCTTCATATGTCTTGTTCCTTGTGCTTATGCCAACACGACTGTCCAAAATGTCTTCAATCTCCTCTATAACTAAAGTAGTTGCTGGAATATTCCATTGTGCTTCTGTGATCTGATCTTCAACACCTCCCTCATGATATTCTATCAAATCTAAAATGTTAAATACTAGTGAAATATTGAGTTCACTGGGAAACTCTACTTCATAAGCATTTTCTGAATCATGCTTCTTTAGTATTTTGCATGGTTCAAACTTCTTCATCTTCAACTTATTATATGTTCCTACTGGAAATCTCTCCTTTTTCAAATGAACCATGACTTCATCTCCCACCTGGAATTCCTTATGCCTCATTTTCTTGTCTGCCTTAGCCTTGTACTATGTATTCATTTTATTAATATGTTGCCACACCTCCTCATGCAAATTCTTCAAGTGTTCTGCAAAGTCTTTAGCTCCAGCACTACTTGTCTCTCAGTTGTCCAACTTTCTTAATTCTAATGCATTTTTGGGACTACTTCCATACACTATCTGGAATGGTGATTTACCAGTGCTCCTATTGATAGAATTATTATATACAAATTCTTCCTATGGTAAAACCAAATCCCATCCCTTTGGTTTATCTCCAACCACGCATCTCAATAGGTTTCCCAAACTCCTATTCACAACTTCTATTTGTCCATCAGTTTGTGGATGGTGTGCTGAGCTGAACTTCAAATCTGTCTTCAAATTTTTCCACAAGGTTCTCCAAAAGTACCCAACAAATTTGGTGTCTCGATCTGAAACTATGCTCTTTGGTAATCCATGTAGTCTTACCACCTTCTTGAAAAACAATTATGCTACATGAACAGCATCATTAGTCTTCTTGCAAGGAATTAAATGTGTCATTTTTGAAAACCTATTTACCACTACAAAGATGGAATCATGCCCTCTCTGAGTTATCGGTAGGCCATGAACAAATTCCATACTAATATCCTCCCATGGCTTCTATGATACAGGTAATGGCTGATACAACCCTGTATTCTTCTTCACTCATTTTGTCATCTGACATACCCTGCAGCCTTGTACAAATTTCTTAACATCCTGCTGCAACTATGGCCAATAATAATTCTCACTAACTAGAGAAATGGTTTTATCTCGCCCAAAATATCCAGCCAGTCCTCCACTATTCTTTTCTTTGATTAGATTATCCCTCATGGAGCTCTTTGGAAAGCACAACTGACTACCTCTGAACAACATATCATCCTGGATTATGAAATCCAACCATTTGGTTCTATCCAGAGTAACATGTTCTCTACAAGCTTTCCAAGCTTCACCAGAATCTGGATCTTCAAGATACAAACTCTTGAGTTCTTTGAACCCAACAACCTCAATCTGCATCTTTGTCAGCAAAATTAGTCTTCTACTAAGGGCATCTACAACCCTATTAGACTTCCCACTCTTGTGTTTCAAAACAAAAGTGTAACTCTACAAAAACTTAACCCATTTCAAATGCCTTTGATTCAACTTTCCTTGACTATTCAAATATTGCAAAGCTTGATGATCAGTAAATAAAAAAAATTATTTTGGCAAAAGATAATGTCTCCACTTCCTCAATGCCTGAACTATAGCATAGAACTCCTGATCATAAAAAGAATAGTTTCTCTTGGCATCATTCAACTTCTCACTAAAACAAGCAATGGGTTTACCATCCTGGCTGTTCTGTAACTTTTCTTTTCAACAACCCAAAACTCTTATCTACCCCTATAGTCCACTTAAACTCTTTCCTATCCCCTCTCATTATTTCAATCAAGGGTCCACAGACACTACTAAAATCTTGAATGAACTTTCTATAAAAGCTATCCAAACCATGAAAATATCTTACCTCAGTAGCACTCCTTGGGGTAGGCCATTCAAGGATAACCTGCACCTTCTCTGGGTCCATTTTTAGACCTTCTATCGAGACTACAAATCCCAGATACACTAACTCCTTCTTCACAAAACTGCACTTCTTTAGATTAATCAGTAACTTTTCTTCCCTTAACCTCTCAAACACCTTACAAATATGCATCATATGTTCTTCCAATGTCTTACTGAAAATCAAAATATCATCTAGGTAAACAATAACAAACTTACCCAGAAATTCTTTCAGTACTTCATTCATGAGCCACATGAATGTGCTAGGTGCATTGGTTAGCCCAAAAGGCATGACTAACCACTCATACAAGTCCTCCTTTGTCTTGAAAGTTGTCTTCCATTCATCTCCTTCTCTGATCCTGATTTGGTGATATCCACTCTTTAGATCTATCTTTGTGAAATACTCAACTCCACTCAAACAATCCATAATATCATCCATTCTTGGCAAGGGAAATTTGTACTTGATAGTGATCTTATTGATAGCTTGAGAATTTGTACACATCCTTCATTCTCCATTTTTCTTTGGTGCTAATACCGCTTGTATAGCACATGGACTCAGGCTCTCTCAGATCAATCCCTTGTACAACAACTCATGCACTTGTCTGTTTAATTCTTCACTCTCTGCTGGAGTCATCTTATTGGCTGCCTTGTTTGGAAAACTAGCCCCTAGGATCAAGTCCATCTGATGACTAATCTTCCTCACTAGTGGTAATCCATTAGGTACATTATCAGAAACAATATCTTGAAACTCCTCCAACAAGTCTGCAACTTCTGCAGGTACATCTTCTACTTCTTCTTTACCAACTTTTGGAATTAGGGAAAAACACATATTCTCATGTCGCATACCTTCTAAGAACTTTCTTCCATCAACTAAAAAAATTCTAGAATTACAACATACATTTTCTCTTATTTCCTTCAATGGCTTCAGCTTGTGTCGGACTCCATCCTTTGTCAGAGAATAAGTATTAGCATGCCCATCATGTATGGCACGCATATCAAACTGTCAAGGCCTTCCCAGCAACAAATTACATGCATCTATGGGGATGATATCGCAAAGTACCTCATCTCAGTAACTTCCAATATTGAACTTCACTAAGCACTACTCGTTGACCAGGACCTTGTGGTCATCCTGCACCGAGGAAATTTTATATGGATGTGAGTGCTTTTCCCTTTTCAGCTTCAACTTTGTGACTGTTTCTTCTGATACCAGGTTATCAATGCTTCCACCATCAATAATCACATCGCAACACTTATCCTCACACTTGCATCTAGTGTGAAATAGGCTCTTCCTCTGATCTAAGCTCTTCTCTTCATTTATCAGGATCCTCCTAACGACTAGGGTTTCTCTTCTCTCAGCATCATCTGAGTGTTCTGACTGATCTTCTTCATTTGCATGTGCAACTCTTGCATGGCCTTCATTCCTCCTATCTGTCCTTCCTTGACACAGTGGGAATTCATAGGCTCGGTGTCCTTCTTCTCCGCAATGGAAACATGTCCCCCAAAAACATCTTCTTCCTGGTCCTTGCCCTCTTCCTCTTCCTCTCTGATCCCTATTATTTTGGTCACGGGGACGATTGTAATTATTTCCCCTCTGATTCTGGCTACTACCTGACTCATCATTCCTTTTTTTATCTTCATTTTGGCCTCCATATGACCGTCCGCCGAATCTTCCACCACGACCTCTTCCAACTTGCTTTCTTTCAAACATTTTGTTCAACATCTCTTCCACCCTTAGGGAAAAATGGTATGCCTCTTCAATACTGGTCATTCTAACCAGACTCAACTCATCCTGAATACTTGGCCGCAATCCATAAAGATAATGGGCAACTTTTTCCTTCTCAGGTTTTGCATGACCTATTCTAATGAGGACTCTGTAGAAATCTTCTGTATACTCTTGGACAGATTTTCCCGCTTGTTTCAACCCTTGCATTTTTCTCAATAGATCTAGCTCATAATCAATGAGAATGAACTGTCTCTTTAACTTCTCCACCATTCGGTCCCATCTTGTGATTTTCTCCTTTCCTCTTCTATTCCTCTCCAATTGAATCTCCTGCCACCAAATTTTTGCATGGCCATTCAGTTTGGCCTTCATAATTTTGACCTGATCTGGGTCTTTGACATCTTCATTCTCAAAATATTCTTCTAGATCCTTGATCCATTCGATCATCTCCTCTGGGTTAAGATTTCCCAAAAATGTGGGAACTTCAATCTTGGGTCTCTTTCCAATCTTGGAAATGGCCCTCAAAATCCTATCATCTTCATGATTTCTAGGCACTTATGGTGCTTCCTGGTCACCTTGTCCTTCTTTGGATTCTTCTTCACTTTCATCTCTAACCACAACATTCATTCTTCTACGCAGCTCCTCTTGCAACGCTTGCACTTGTCTCTAGAGAATTCTAAAACCCTCTTCTGTCACACCTCTAGCTCTTCCGCCACGGTTCCTTCGTGGAGGCATTTTTAGCTCTTATCACATGAACCCACAACCACAGTCCTGATGCAAATTGTCTAACAATTGGTGATCTATCTACACACTCATGAACTCCTTCTCTGATACCACTTGATGAAGGGTTATCCCCTTATTAAGACAAACACAACAAAATCGAGAATAACAAGATTTGTAAAAGACAGGAAATGGGCTTTCTATTATCCACCATGAAATGAAATTACAATATTCTAAAAAATAACATGCACCTTCATATATGCAACATGCACAGCTGCATGGGCATTTTATTACAATAATCTGCAAGCCAAAGCCACCAGCTGCATAACCAAGAACTGCCCTAGACAACCCTACGGGCCTTCAATATATAACCAATTTTAACCGCCCAAGAAGACTCTAGAAATCAAAGCCTAAAGTTTGAGGCTGACCAACCCTAAGATATTATTATTCATTTTTATTACATTAGAGTAGGCCCAAACAACTTCAGAACCCAAAAAGAAATTTTGAAGAAACTTTAATATTTTCAAGTTCAGGTAGCGCAACTTCCAGAGACCATAACTCATCAACCATTGATCCGCTGGGCCACCATAACCCCATTTCGGAAATTCCATGAACTTCTCTATAATATCTGTCTAGGTCCTGCCCAGTCAGCCAAGGTTTTGACCCCATTTGGAGCCTCTAAAACCTTCAAAACTGAGTTTGAAGTTTCTATACCCTGCTGCCAATACCGAAAATATCTGATATCTACAAAACTAGACTTGATCTGGCAATGAAACTTTACTGGTAGGCCAATACAATCAAATTGAACCTCTAGGGAAGAAAATAGAACATTCTGAGCTCAAACGAAAAATTTACTAAGAATAGTAACTTTTGAGAAATAGTAACTCTGCACAAAATAGCCCTTATTGAAAAGAAACCAGAAAATATATTTTTTTGGGTGATGCAAGATTTATCTTACACCCAGGATGCTCCTGCATCAAAGTGATATTGTATTTTTCTGGTACTATGCACGTTGTGGGTTTTGGAAAGAGACTAAATGCTCGAATCACACAATCTCCCCCATGCCACATTCATGCTTTAAAATTTCCTTGGGAATACATATGTTGGGTGTAAAATCTTGGGGTGATCCGGGTAAAGTCCACTTAGATCAATCCTTGCACAAATATTATGATACTTTTGGAGGTATATCGGGTAGCCTCTATCTAAAAGTGTCTAGTAAGTTCATCCGTTCATGACTATCCCTTGTAGTTTCACAGGCAAAATTAAGGCATGTAGCCCTACAAGCACCCAAAATGTATAGTCTTGCATGCAATATTGATACCTCTTGGCCCTACACAAGTTGAATGTATCTCCCTTGTAGTCTTGTAAACAAGATTAAGACCAAGTATGGCCCTAAAAGCGCCCAATCAAATGTAGTTCTTGCTTAGCAAGATTGAGGCAACGAGGCCCTACAAGTGAAGAAGCATTAGAGATAGAAAATAGCCATGTCTTCCCTCTCTTTGGATTGAAGGAAGAATTTGATTATAGTGGGGTGGAAGTAGTTGGGTCCGCTTGTTCCCCACTTGGGTCATTCCAAAAATATTTCTCTCTTGGCAGGCACTCTAAAGGTAAATGCAAGAAAATTAATGGATAGCTAGTAGAGGTCAAGATTTCTTATTTTCCAAGAGGAAAAGAGCATACTCTCCTACTCCATAGTGTCTCACAAACACATCAAGCACATGTTCATTTACCAAAAGAAAAGTGTTACTTGCTCAAGTTCAATAAAACATGTTTAGGTTTTTTATTCTCAAGAAGAGAAGAGCGTACTCCCCTAATGTCTAATCTTACCAAAATAAACAACACTCTAATTAAGCTAGGTGCCTAAGAAATCCACTAAAAACACACATGTTTTGTTTGGTTGATGTAATCTCAAGGAAACCCGCAAGAACAATGGTTAGCAGTCTCAATTCTCCATTAGCAAGCGTCCTACAAGCACAAACCATTAGTAGTCTTATCAAAATAGTGTGCAAGTGTAACTCTGTCAAGCGAGTCTTCCTCAAAACATCCTGCAAACACCAGTTAGGCTGCAAAACCAGATAGTAAAAAGACCATAGAAGACACGTAAAAGATTAGAAATCCAAAATCATTTCAAGAGAAACCCTAAAAATTCTCATTGTTTTCCAAATGACAAAGTACAGAACACATACTATTAGTGAAACTTGTACGACAATACATCAGTTGTCATACGACAAAATAGAGTCTCACAAAACCTCATACAACAAATCTAATAGCCTGAAATAACAGAAGACAGAAAATGAAAGCTCATATGACAATATACTTGTTCCTAGATAACAAAGTACTATTCTAAGATTTGTCATACAACAGAGGACAGACAACAGTACAATAGAAAGCGCAATTTTGTCAAAAATATGTAGAAAATCATGAAAATGAGGCAAAAATATAATTTTCAGCCCCATGGTGAGCGCCAAAAATGTGTGTGGTAAAATGTGTGATCAATATCTGCAACCAAACACTTCAATAAACCATTATATCAAAGGGAAGCATTATCATAAAACCCCTTGACATCGGCTTATTTCTTCCTAGTTGAAGCGAGTATGATTATCATAGATGTCCATCAGTTTGGACATATAGAAATCGGTGACTTGACTACTCCATAATGGAAGATTCAATGCAAAGAGGATGAGCAAGATGCATAGACTTGCATACTTGGCTCTCAAAACTTAGAAAATGAAAGATGCAAATGAGCTATCAAACTATGAATGATATTGAGACTAGAATGCAAATGCAAGCTACTAAAGTAAGAACAATGCATATACTATTAAACTATGCAAGGAAACTAGAATGTCATTAAGCTAAAAAATGAAGCTAACAATGCAACAATGCAAGAAAATATTATGAAAGCAAAGAACTATGAATGCGCTAATGAGCTCTAGAATGAAAATAGCATTATAACTCTACTCGAGATCTTTTTATGAATGAGCAAAGGGATCTATCCCTTTTATAAGAGATTCCAAGGAATGAGTGGTTGATATTGAGAGGCAAAAGAGATTGATCAATGGTGGAGATGTAATTCCTCTTAATCCATGTGAGATGATAAAGTGATTTTGATTGGTCAACTTTGTGGGGAATAAGACAAAATTGGTATTTTATCCCATTTATTTGTTTTGTTTTGATTTTTTAGTTCACACCCATGTGTGAATGGGTTCTCTTTTTGAATTTAGGACTTTTTTGTTTATCCTAATGTTTTATTCTTTTTGGGTTTAGGCTTTAATGTTTGATGATTTGACTCAACAAGTTAGGATTAAAATTATATAAGCAAGTTTGATTAAATACTGAATAATTTAGAGTCTAGCGATGATGTCTTAGATTTAGGATTTATTAAGACCAAATATTTGAGAAAAGGGGGCTATGGGTTTGCTAGACCATTTTTAGGTGATTACAAGAGGACCTTGTCCTTCTCAGAGGAATCTATGTTGCTTTCTCTGTCTGTGATGTCCTCTTGTGTGGTGTAGGAGTGGTATCAGGTAGATCGACAACAGTAGGAGGTGGAATAGTAACCTTGACAGCTTCAAGAGGTGGAAGGGTTGCAAGAGTAGTGTTCGCCAACCCAAAAGATCCTTCAACAATCTTGTTTCTGAATTCTTTCATCTCATCTTTGCTAATATCTTCCTTCTCTGCAAGATTATCAACTACATTTTTAACTTTCCTTTTCCTTGCTTCCCTAGTTTGTTCCCTTGTGATTTAGCTGACTTTTCTCCATATATTCCTCATCTTTCATCATATGAATCACTCTCAAAAGATAGAACATATTCTACTTGCATAGTAAGAACTTCTGCACTGACCTCATAACCCATAGGGTAACTCCATTTCTTCCTAGGTTCAACTGCCTCAAAGCATACACAATCAATTTCAATCATGAAACAGATTGTATTTTTGTATTTCTCAACAATTGCCTCAAGAATTCTTACTCTTTCCTTCATTTTCCTTTGAAGAATTCTGAACATGGAAAATAGTTCTCCATCTACCCAAGTGCTATTTTGTCTCCTATAACTGTTTGTAACTTAAATACCAATAGGTTCATTGTCCTTCCATGCCCTAGGTGCATTACAGGAAATTTGTGAACTATATGAATATAGATATGTATTAATAAAGATCCAAACCTGAATGCTTTTGATTTGTCTCACTTGATCTTCTTAACGTTCTCTAGGACTTGATGCCTTAGTACTTCGCATAAGTTGTATTTCACATTATCCTTCACTATTTTATAAGCCTTCATTATAATGCCCACTGAAACTGAATTAGGTCTTCTGTCGTAATGAATTTTATGTCCCAAAATCATAGAAATCAACCTCACATCTTGTTGAAAGATGTCGGCAATAGTCATTGTTATATTGTCCCACTTATAATGTGTTAGGATTTTGACTTGTTTCTTTGTGTTTTTCTCCGCAACAGGGATAATGTTAGCATTATCCAACCCAGCCACATCATAAATCAACTCATTGGAAATCTTAACAGGTTTCTCACCTATCTAAAGAAATTGGTCATGGACTCTGCTAAGAACAATCTTAATCCATTCTTCATCATCGAGCTCATAGAGTTCCACCATTCACATGATGCTCAAGTTGTGTAAATGAGCGAACTCATCCTTCCATTTTCCATAATCCTTAATTATTTATTTCATCTCTTTGTAGATTTCAAAGTCTCCCAATGACTCATACTTGTAGTGTATGTATGCCCTAATGTATTCCACATGAAGCATGTCGTAGGGTGTTTGCAAAAATGTGCCTTCAGGGTCATCTTTTGTGGACTTGTAGGGGTGTTTCTTAAACTCGTACCTCAGCCTCTCACTAACATCAAATATCAATGGAGTATACACAATAGACAAAGCTCACAGAAGATTGAAATACCTTTTACTCGATGAATCAGGGTGTGCACACTTAGCAATCTCATAAATGCTCTATCTTCTTTACTTGTTCCTCTGGTCTCCTTCAGCTCTGCTCGAATTGTGATTAGAAATATCTAAGTAAATGAACTTATACTTTGTCATGCATAGATTGACACATTTCCCAATGATCTTATAAGTCTGTAAATGATCCAGTCATCCAATTTTCTGGCAATCATTCAATATAGTGTGTATAACCAAGCGATCTCGGATAGAGACTCCAAACCAATCATATTTAATATCCATAAGCTTGCATCATCTTATTCTACATATACAAGGGCAGGATAGATTTATGTTATTTCTCCAAATCTCCCCCTAAGGCCATGCTTGGCCATTTAGATTGATGTAGCAACATCAGGTGAGGGTTTAGTAACATCTACTAAATCTCCTTGAACCTTATGTTGGGTCTATTTTAGGTTTTCTAAGTCTAGTCCAAAATTTTGGTTCCTAATGTCAATAATTGTGCCTTGGCCTCAAAGTGGTTGCGAGTGTGCTTGCAAAATTCTTCAAAGTGTTTGTGTCCCAAGGGAGTTTGGTTTTAAAAATGCATAAGAACCCTAAACCCTAATTCCTATTTGTCCTTAGTAGGGTTTGTGTGGCCAAATTTGCAAAATCGTGCCCTAGATCCTTATGTTTTCAAGTTGACCTTTATACGCTTGTCTTTTAAGTCTCTAAGTCTCATAAAGTTTGGTCGTTAGTTCTTTTCATTCAGCGACGTGGTGCAGCAGTTATCTCTAAGTCTCGAGATCTTGGCGGTCAATCTGGTAACATTCAGTGATTCAGCGATGAAGTAAAGGACTTAATAACTGGTGTTAGTCACTGGATCTCATAAAGAAATGGTTAAGTCATTTGAAATTCAAAGATCAAGCGCAGACTGTCGATGTTGGAAAATATCAAAGGCTAGCGTTGAGTCTCTTAAGTTAAGCTGAGTTAAATAAATAATTTAGCGACTTGGAGATAACATTGTAGTTGAATCTCTTAAAGAGACCATGGTTAAGTAAATCATTCAGAGATCATGAGACTTGGGTTTGCTCTGAATCTCAGAACATGGGCTGAGTTAAGTTAAATCTTAAGAGATTAAGCATATACCATTGATCACACCTCATATGTGTGGCTAGCACTGAACCTCCAAATAAATAAAGACAAGCACAAAGTATTCAGAGATCAGGAGAAAGAAGACCAAGTTTGATCAGATGTTGACACATGTCTAGAAGCTTAGAAAGATGGGTGGTTGATGCTAAGTCTCAGAACATAACTTGAGGTTAACAAAGTATTCAGCAATCTAGCTGTAACCTTTATCTCCAAGTCTCCAGACTAAATCATGGTTAAGACTTTTATTTAGAGATCATGAGATTTCCTTTATCTCTAGATCTTAGATTGATCTTGGGGTCAGATAAATTCTTATGAGATCTAGTGAGGATCGTTGATATAAACCAAGATGAGTGGCCAGCGTTCAATCTCTGAATTAAACCAGCGTCAAGACAATCATTCAGTGACTCAGAGATACGTGTTATCTCTAGATCTCGAGATCAAACCAGGGTTGGAAGAAATATTCAGAGATTACAAGGTAAATTATTATCTCTCAATCTCCAAATAGACTAAGGGTTAAGTAAATCATTCAGAGACTCAATGAGGATTGTTGATCGAAGTAGAGATGTGTGGTTGTCGTCAAGTCACCAGATATAGTCAAAAGTTCAGAGCTCATTCATTTATTATTAGATAATGGGCTCAAATGAATACACGTGTCCAAGTGGCCAGTTAGATCAATGGTTCACGCTGGATCTCATATTAAACTCAAGGTTACGTATTTCATTCAGCGATTCAGCGATTAAGTCTATCTCTGAATCTCAGAATTGACCAGAGTTAGCATGGATATTAGGAGATTCAGAGATGTTAGTTATCTTTGAATCTCAGAATGGACAAGGGTTAATGTTGAGTCTAATGAGATTAATTATCATCCATTGATACAAAACAGATCTTGTGGCTATCTCATGATCTTGTAAAGTGGTTGGGGTTAAGAGAAGTATTTCATGACTTAGAGATTGCTTTAGTCTCTGAATATCCAAGTTAAATCATGGTCAACTCAAGAGAGGTAAATTTACATTATGAGATTCAGAGATACAAGGAGATGAATTACTCAGGGTTAAAAGGTGAGTCAGAGGTAAATTAAAGTAAATTTTATGTGGTTCAGTTTGGATTGTGTGGCTGGCATTGAATATCAAAATAAGTCATAGTTAAGAAAACTATTCAACGACTCAGTGATTCCCTTTGCGTTGAATCTCCAAATGGAACCCCAATTAAAGACAAGTCTTAAAATATTTAAGGTGGGTCGTTGATGCAGTAAAAGATCTAGGGTTGTCACTTGATCTCATGACATAACCCAAGTCAAGCAAATCATTCAGCAAATCAAAGATTGCCTTATCTCTGAATCTTGAGATCAAACCTGAGTTAATGTAAACATTTAGAGATTGCAAGATTTAGTTGGTCGCTGAATCTCTAGATTTAACAAGAGTCAAGTAAGGAGTGCAGAGATTATATGTGGACCGTTGATAAAGATTTAGATGAGAGGTGTGCGCTAAGTTTCTTGATTAAATTAGGGTGGCATGAAAGATTACAAGATCTAAAGATAGCCTTGTCACCAAATCTTGCAAAGAAACTATGGTTAGAGTTCCCATTCATAGATTAAGATATTGCTCAGTCCCTAGATCTTGTGAAATGACTAGAGTTAAGGAAAGCATTCTGCAACTTGGAGAAAGCATTATCTCTTAAACTCCAAATGAACCATAGTCAGGCAGAGTATAGTGAAATGTTGAGAGCTTGATGTCGCGCCATTTCCATAAAATGAAATAAATTGCCAGAGTTGAGAAATATAGGAGATCCTGATAAAGTACAAGTACTTTTCTGCGTTGTAATAAAGCGAGAAAATCAAGCCAATCAGCTATTGCCTAGGGTTTTTTTAACATTTTATAAGCTTTTAAAAGCAAAGGTATTTATGACCTTTTTCATCTCTCAATTCAAATTCAATTATCTATCAACTTCATCGCCATAGATAGCACAGAATTGAACTCAATACATGTAGAAGTGAATTTGATTTGATTGAGCAACGACATTCAGAATTATCGACTAGATTGGTGCATTGATTGCTCAATGATAAATAGACTCAACACTTGTATATTCTGATTATCAAAATTTTCAGAAGAGTAGAGCAATAATTTGAGAAGTTGCAGAGATTTGTGAAGAAGAGTCTATTTCAAAGAGAGATAATTGAAGAAAAGAGCAAAGATGAGTCAACCAGATTCCAGCAAGGCCTCAACAAGTGAAGCAAGCAAGGATACACGTGAAGAAAAGAAGGTGAAAAGGAATTACTCAGAAGATTTCATCACTTTGCTTCCAGGATTGAATCAGAATAAAAAGGTTAGTGATGAATTCTTCTCAGATTTCATGTCTAGTTGTAGAGACTATTACCCCAAATTGTTCTGGGTATCATTTGTTCAATTAATTCTATAGTAATAGAGAGACATATCCCTGTCTGCAATCCCTGGACATTAGGTCTAACCAAATTGATAGTCCTAGATGTCTTTATGGATGTAGACTTGCTAGTTGAATTGGCCAGGAAGTATGATACAGTCTCTAAGACCATCAGAAAGCACAAAAAAACAACCCTAGTTTCCTTAGATAGGGCTTCTTTTATGAAGGCTTTTGGAATATATCAGCCTTCTTCCACTGAGATTGATCTAAGCAAACAAAGAGAAAAGTATAATAAAGAGATCAATCTAGTTAAGACCTTGATCCTTACCCACATGCCTAGGTCAGGAAAATACATAGCCCCACTACCCACTTCCAAGAATGCACCATATGAATTCAAGGATCTGCACTTCTACATGAAGTACTTAGCATATGGGTTGTGTAGAGTGTTGGGAATTGATGGGCACCTGGAGAGAATGTCTACAGATTTGTTGATGATCATCTTGGACATCCATAATTCCCATGTGAATATTGATTTTGATTACATTCAATATATCATTGACCGGATGCATGAGGGTCTTATAAGTATTCAGAAGGGGACCAACCCAAAATTCATGCATTACTATTTGTTGATGCATTTGATTCTTTTTCACAACATAAATGACATGGATACTCATAATTTGAGACCGAGGACACACATCCATGGCCAGCCAAACCCTGTGTAGTTTTGGATTAGGGTTTGGAATTTTACATCAAATAAGCATGAGTTCTATGGATTTCAGAATTGTATTGTACATCCAATTCTAACTATTCTTGGTACAAATGTATTCAGGTTATCTGTCAAGGTGATAATTCTTCTAAGGCCTTGTGAATATGTTCATAAGTGGCTAGGAGAACATAATTGGGGATATTTCTATCTGGAGAAGGCCTACGCTTAATCAGGGTGTATGGGTGTCCTCAGCCCCCACATATACTTCCAAAGTATGTTCCTCCAAGAGTTGCATTAATGGAATTTCTTTGGAAACTAACATGGACAGATAAGGATAATTTGACCCCCACGGGAAAGGAACATTCACACCAAGGTAGTTCCATATCATTGATTTTGTTGTTGGGAAGAAGGCCATGGAGGGAATAAACAAATGGTTGGGTCAGTTTAAAATGAGAATGGCCCAATATAGATATGTAGACACTGAGGGTTTAATAAAGAGTACCAAGAAATTGTTGACCCCAAGTGTCACTACCATCAAGGAGCATGAAGGGTGTGATGAAGAGGATGTCATTAGAAATATCATTAATGAGGAAGAAGCTAAAAAGAGAGCAGGAAAATATTGGGACCTGCTACACTTGGAGAAGGAAATGTAAAAGATAGGGATACCTTTTGGAGGTTTCTTCCCGAGATTACCTTATATGACCAGGGTTACAAAAATTATTGATGTGTATGATACCTTATACAATCAATTGGAGATTCAAATAGAAGAGAATAAAAGGGGGCCTGAACAACACTCATCCTTTGAATATGAAGAAGACAGTGAAGGAGGTTATGATATGCATAGTCCTCCTCAGATGGATCATCCACCTGGTTTTGAACAGAGCTCAGAAGATCCTGATACAGAGGCAACAAGTGAGCCTCCTAGGAAGAAGCAGAGGACAGAACAAGGAGGACCCTCTCAGTTAGAAGCATGAGGAAAGAAAAAAAGATAGAGTAATTGCCCTGGTCACTAGTGATAGACATTATCATCACCAGGTAAGGAAAAACATCAGAGAGGGAAAGAAAAAGGAAAAAGAGATCCAAGAGGAGGTGGAATTTCCCCTCCAATTATGCAAAGATGAAAGAGAGTTGTACCAAGAAGAGCTTCTCAAAGATGATTCTTTCATAAAAAGTGATGAGTTCAAGAACTTTCTCATCTAGAGAAAGCAGCAAGAGGTTGGAGCTCAATTAAAAATAATAGAGGGTGCCACCCTAGGAGATGAAACAATCTAGGCTCTGAAAACCTATGATCCTAACTTTGAGATCATCACAGCTGATGAAGCCAGGAAATTAGTAAGATCAAGTGGTATGTTGCTTGTTTCGGGATGGGATCTAGCATCTGCATTCATTATTGATCATATTAGGAAATAGCCAGAGGCTCAATTATCTTCTGAAACTCAAATAGGAGAGATGATAAGAGGTTGTGGATATGATCCAAGGTCCCAAACTCTTACTATGTGGTCCTTGGCCCCAGGAACAAAAAAATCCATCTCTGGTCAGTATAAAGTAAAAGATGGATAGGGACAAGATCATTTGGACTATCCAAAACACCTCAGATTTAGAAATCTCTAAGGCTGTCACTCACTTTGCCCGCTTGAATGAGGAAAAAATAGAGCAATTATCACATAGATATGGTAGGCTCTTTGATGAGACAGTGGCCTTGGAAAAGGATAGGGAGAAGGGCCTAATGAAGATACAAGCATTAGAGGAGCAATTAGAAGATCTGAAGGAAAAATTGGAAGAGGCCTCCAAGGCTCTTCCTTCTCCAATGCAAGAAGTGGAAGTAGTTCATCCTGATGTCACTGAGGAGCCTGCTCAAGAAACTGATACAAATGATAAAGGTAGAAATGAGGTTTCCCTTTCTGCATTATTAAATATTTTGAAACATAGAGTAGATGCTCTGAAGGGTAAATTGGATGCAGTTCACAAGGTATACATCAAGTTGTCTGATCTTGAAAAGGAGGTCAAGGATAGCATAGCATCTTTTGCTCCACTTTTCAGTGTGTGGTCTGGCAGGGGATCTTTCTTTGAGAGGCTAGAAGCATTGCAACCACATCAGCCAGATCTTCCTGAATCAGTGTGCCAAGTGGGAGAGGTGATTGAGAAAGTTGCAACAGCCTTGTCTTTTTTGAAAGGAAAGGAAAGGAAAATCATATTCAATCAAGGTTAGCCATGTTTGGTCCTAATTTTAGCAAATTCATCCCTCAAATTAGAAATGAAAATGATCAGGTGAAAGTTGTTGAGGATTGAAAGGGAGAATTTGATACCTTGTTGCCAGAGAATGAGGTTTTCCTAGCAGAGGAAAATGTTTTAGATATGGACAAGTTTAATAAAGCCTTAAATGAAGTATTCAAAGCTGAAATAGACTTTGTCAAGTTTGTTGCAGATGTAAAGGCTATTATTGATGCCAGGTGGGTCAAGTGGCAATTAAAGAAATTACAAAGTATCAAAAACTTCAACTGGCCAACAGAGGATGATGTCATGTCATGGGACAATAGCACCAAGGCCAAGAAGAAGAAGCCAGCTGTAAGATCTAATTTTGGGTTATTCGAAGGATCTCCTAAGTAAGATTTGCATAATGAGAAAGAAAGAGATCCTAAGTCCAATTTTAGTCTTTTACACTTAATTATTATGATAAGAAATGGAGGAAATCTTGCAAAGAAATAGTGGGATAAGATACCTACCTTGTAATATAGAAGATCTGGAAAAAATCATTTTCTGGAGCCTGTATTTAGTTTCTGGAAAATCTGAAGTATGATCCGGAATCGGAACGCAGAGATGAACAAAACCCAGAAATCTTTTTCTGTTCTGACGTTGTCTTATGAAAAAGGTCGACCTTGACCCACAAATGTCACCCCTAACCCAATAATGTTGACCCTGACCTGCACAGTGTCGACAGAAAATCTGTTTGCGGATCTCAGTAGTTCGCTGAAAAGGGTATCCAAATCTGGTCTCAAAATATGTTGTTCTACACCTATAACTCCTGAAAATAGCACCTAAAAATATCTGAAAAGAGGGGTTTTAGGGTGGCTATATAGGGTTTTTCCTTAGTCAAACCCCCATTTTGGTGATCTCCACCTCCACGAATAGCCGAATATAGGATGTATGTGTGTGTATTGCTCTTTTTGAAAAGAGTCTTTAACTATGCAATATCAAGATCTAATCTTCTAGATTAACAATCCTAACATAACATAGAAATGAGAAATCAATGCATAGATTTGAATATGACAAAGAAAGCATACCAAGCCCCCAAGGCTAAATTATTCCCATCAACTCACAATCTGTAATTGCTACCCCATGGTTAATGTCCTTTGAGTGCTTGAATGTTGAGAATAGTAGATCTCAAGAGAGTGCATTCTTGCTTCAATGAAGATCCACAATAGCTTGTCCTCAAAATGCTTGATTGGAATATGATATGTCCTCCTAGCTTGTCCTTCTATATCATGCTCCTGCTTGTTTGCATCATCATTTCATCATGTCATCTCCCGATTTCGTTTCATGATCAAATGAAGGCAAAAGAGAGTGTTTATATAGAGATCTCAATATAGGCCTCCTAGGGCAATGCAAGGGACCCAAATTCAAATTTTCACCTTGAATCATGGTCCAATCACAATCACCAACCAAGGAGGGAATATATTAATTCAAATATCAGAGAAAAAACTTTTGCATCCGAACCCGGGGACCTATTTTAAGTTTCGGACCTCGATAAGCTCCAGATTTGAAAGTGGGGACCAACACCCAACAGAGGTCTATGTCGACCTCGCACTTGACCTAGGTCAAGGTTGACTTCAACCCTGACCTAGTTCAAGGTCAACCTCGACCCTAACCTAGGTCAGGGTCGACCTCGACCCTGACCTGAGGTTTCAGGCAGGTCACCAGAAAGTTTCTAAGGGGTTCCCAAGTCAGCCAGGGACCTAGGAAGGTGAGGGAATGTTCCAGAATGTTAATAAGGCCTAGAGAGAGATTAGGATGAGGCCCAAGAGGACCAATACATAGGTCCTACCTAGAGAAAAGATCCATGGAGAGGGAAACCTAGGAGGATCCACAAGATCCTAACCCTAATTTCACCTAAACATGTATAATCAAGCACAAATATATCCTAAATGCAAATCTAATATGCAAACATACTAAATGAGGGTGCTAAACCTATCAAAATGGAAGTGCTTCCATTTTAAGATGATACATTTATCCCCCACTTTAGCTTAGATATGATACTACATGAATATGCAAGCTAAAGTAAGAAAACATCATAAAGTATAAGAAGGATATAGCCAAGTCCTCAATGCAAAGATCCTACAAGAAACCATTAGTATCCGCAACCTGCAGCACACAAGGTTAATTAAAATCCATAGAGCACCTAAGTCTTACTATGATTATCTTGAGAAGTATATAGAGCTCCTTATGCCCCCCCTGATTCGTCTTACTAATTCATGGAAGGTGAAACAAGGTGATAAGCTGATTTCTATACACTGAATATGCAATTTGTTGAAAAGTCTTTTCCTAAACTAGTTAGAAAGGTCCTAAACCTTCCTAAATTTATTCAAGAGGTTAGGTATCTGAATCACAATTCCAACGCTTCTGACGGCATTGAAAACGGAGCTACCGAACTCAAGTTATGATGGAAAGAATAGATGTCTATCTAAATGCATATAAAGGGAAAATTCGAGTTTAACCTAAATAACTTCAAATGAAACCCTAGTAAAACCCTAATTTAATGCCTATAAATAAGAGAAAGAGACACTTACCACCTCACTCTTACCATTTTTAGAGTTTGAAAAAGGAGACAGGATGCCGAAGAGAGAGGAATTTTGAGCGAGCCGCATGGAGGTCTTGAGGGAGCGCATGGCCAGTAGACTGCCATTGCCTGAGGTAAGTTCTTGTTTCTAATGCCTGTGATTGAAAATTTCATGTTTTTACATGGAAGGTTGACCTTGACCCAAAAAGGTTGACCTTGACCCAGTAAGGTGGACCCTGACCCAATAATGTCGACCCTGACTAGAAAGGTTCTTTCCTTTTTGGGGTGAAGGTCGACCCTGACCCACAAAGGTCGACCCTAACCCAATAAGGTCAACCCTGACCCATAAAGGTCGACCTTGACCCAAAAAGGTCAACCTTGACCAGGTCAGGTGGGTACTATATATGTTTGATGTAGAAGTACTTATATGATTCATGTTTGTGCTTACAGGATCCCGTCTGTCTTTGAGAGCATCCCTTCGGAGGGTTACTACTATCTGTCAGAGGGAGCATCTCCGAGCTATATCAGGACGAGATATAGTTATTGAGAGATGTGGGATTGTATTGAGTAGTAGTCCTACCACAGCTGAGGTTCCATCGGTCCATGATAGAGAGATGGGATGAGGATACATGTTCCTTCCATCTTCCGTCAAGAGAGATCACGGTCACGCTGGAGGATGTGTACAGGATCCTATGACTTCCGATCCGTGGTGAGCCTATCAGACCGAGAGTACCGCAAGGTGCTCCAGAGATTTTTGTAGATATGGAGTATTGTTTGGGACAGGTACCACAGATGAGGACCCGATCAGATCATATTTCTCTAGCATCCATACTAGCAGGTCTGACACCTTTGGTACGAAGAGTGATGCTATGTATACTTGCTTTGGTTGTAGTGCCCAACACAAAGGGTATAGTATTTTTAGCAGCATTCACTCATCTTGTACGCAGGATGGAGAGTGACAGGGTCACTATTTCATGGGGCTATAGCATGTTGCCTCATCTTTATCACAAGCTGAGTCAGTTAGTGCGATACCAGCGGGAGAGTCTTACGGTGTGCACCTTGCTACAGGTTTGGATGTTTGATCATTACACATGTACACAACCATAGGGTACTCCTACGATGATAGATGTGAGCACATCGAGAGCCTTTTCATATCCACTAGCATATGTCTGGCAGCATAGAGATATCCTTTTTTGGAGGGTATGCTTTGACCGTATACCAGGTATAGATGTGATATGGAGACCTTATTGTCAGATGATAGCGTGGCCGGATACCCAACATCAATTGAGACACTCACAACAGCGCAAGCTGCTAGAAGGTCCTACCAATCATGTCGTGATTCCATACTACTATGATAGGGTGATGAGACAGTTTGGTTTGATACAAGGGGTCCCTTAGACAGTACCTCGGTATGCATATCCGACGAGATACTATCAGAGACCCGACGCCATAAGCCGACCTATAGTAGCTGATATTGTGGATAGTGAGATAGATGAGACCGAGGATATAGAGGTAGCCCCTGACATATCCTACGCAGGTGTTAGCAGAGAGTATATCAGATACTGGAGTTTACAGGGGACCCATCCTATCTTCCCTGATGACTACCCCACAGGTGATCCAAGTCCTTCAGAGAGGAACCACCAAGGAGATGACATACCAGTAGGAGAGGAGGAGGATTAGAGAGATGAGGAGGAGCCTCCCTTCGAGGGAGATCCTATAGAGGAGGAGAGAGCAGAGGAGATGCCCCCAGGCCGCAGTATAGGGACCGGTGATTAGGCAGTCTATATTTCTCCCTTGAGATCGTGACGACCTCCTCGAGCGCACATAGAGACACCACCACCTAGGCCTAGACAGAGCAAGCGAGGAGAGAGTAGTCATTCCATGCCCCCACCATCTAGATCTTTTGGTGACACCCAGGCAGAAGATCCAAGTATGATATAGCTTTTAGAATGTTTTGAATAGATATTTTGTCTAGAAGAAGAATTTAAAGCAGTTTTACATTTTGAATTTTTGCAGGGAGCGTAGCAGAGTGGAGGAATTTTGTATCTGAGGTTCTAAAGGATACATGTATATCCTACCGACTGTCGGCTAGCAAGAGAGATTCCCTTATAGGACAAAGGGATCCCAGAAGGCATGCAGATATCTTCCTATGTGTATAGCGAGAATTGAGGTTATGCAAAGAAAGAGAAGAGAAATTGATGGCTGACCTATAGAGAGCCCAAGAGATGAGCATATCGAGGAGTCTCACACAGACTACCGTTTTGAGATCCTCAGCCTCACACCACAGATCTGAGAGAGTTGGGAGCCACTGACCTTCAGAGCATAGGGATAGAGATTGATAGATATGGCACATGTGCCACATATGTACCAAACTCAGAAAAAGTTTATTTGTGAAGAAAACTTTATTTTTGAACAATTAGTTCTATGGTTGATTACTTTTATTTTCATTAATGCACAAAACTTAACAAAATAAAGAGGAAAGAAAAATATGTATGAATGTATTCTAATTTACATAACTTATAAAATATTTATTCTATAAGGAACACATACATACATAAAAGAAGAATGATGAATTAGGGAAAATAACATTTGAGATGCATAATATTAATAGGTTCCTTAAGAGGAACACCATTCATATCAGCAATTTTATAAGCACCTGAAGTAAAATCCTCAATTACCACAAAGGGTCCAAGCCAATTTGGACTAAATTTTCCTTTCTCACCAGGTAGAGCATTCACATTTCTTTGGTTTTCATATAAGACTAAATCACCTACCGAGAATGATTGTTCAATCACCTTGTGATTATATTGTTTTTGAAGTGATTTATGATAGGCCTTAATGTGTTCCAAAGAATTTATTTGTTGTTCATCTAACATTTCTAACTCTTGTAACCGTTGTTCCCGGAAAGTATCTTTGTCAATGATCCCATGAAATGAAACACGCAAAGATGGTATTTCTAATTCCAAAGGCATGATAGCATCAGTGCCATAAACAAGATTATAAAGTGAAGTGCTAGTGGCCGTACAAACACTAGTCCTATAATCCCACAAGGCATGAGTAAGTTGTGTATGCCAATCTTTCTCATGTTTGTTAACTATTTTCTTTAATATTTGTTCAATAACCTTATTCGATGCTTCAGCTTGACCATTAGATTGAGGGTAGTAGGGAGTAGAAAATCTATGTTGTATACGATATTTCTCCATGAATTT
>MU226956.1:3350252-3374327 GCA_018584345.1 Thuja plicata | reverse complement strand
TAAAAAGGATATTTAGATATCTAAAGGGAACTATAGACTATGGTTTATGGTATCCTAAATCAGAGAATGTAAAACTTCATGTGTATACAGATGCAGATTGGGTAGGTTGTATTGATGATAGGAAGAGCACTTCAGCAGGAGCAGTATTCCTTGGAGACAGGTTGGTTTCTTGGACAAGCAAGAAGTAGAATTGTATTTCTCAATCAACAGTAGAAGTTGAATATGTTGCAGCAGCACTGAATTGTTCAACTATGGTTTAGATCAAGTAGATGGTTAAATACTTTGGCATTCAGGTTGATTATCCTATTGTTATTCATTGTGATAATACCAGCACTATCAACATGTCTAAGAACCCTATGATGCACGCAAAGACAAAACACAGAGATCAAGTACCATTTCTTAAGAGAAAAAGTTGCAGACAAAGAAGTTAAATTGGACTATGTGAACACCAAAGAACAGTTGGCAGATATTTTCACAAAGCCCTTTTCAAAGGATACTTTTGAGTATCTAAGGGAGAAGTTGGGAGTAATTCCCTCTCCTAAGTTTGTTTAGAAGAAGCAGCAAAGACATCAGTCATTAAGTGACTGATGAATGATCGACTACTCTACTTCTGGAGTAGTACCTGTGCCTAAAGAACTATGGCGCCCTTTGCCATTGATGTCAAAGGGGAAGTATATAGTAAGGAGGAGTATGTACTAAGGGGGAGTATATAGATGGAACAATAACACAGACAGAGGAACTGCAATAGTTTAGAGAAATCTTTGATGAGGATATTGAGAAGATTGTAAAAGAAAGAGGACACCATGAATAGAGGATGTTTTTGATATCATATGTTGCCATCAATGTCAAAGGAGGAGATTGTTGGAGATTTGATTCTGAGCAGTTGATTGATTGTATGTTTGTCATTGATGACAACATATAATACACAATAGTAATTCTGTATGCACTTATCCACATGATGATATGAAGACTTGCGTGGATAGATACATGTTGTTGACATGTTTATTATGTTATTTGCATACACGCAGACCTAGATATGATGTTTCAGTAAAGTTATGTAATTATGTTATTGGCAGTTACAGTTCTGGAAGTGTAACGGTTTAGGGCCGACGTATATCACATGTTTCTTGAGTTGCACCTATCTTCTGTATATGCGTGTGTATATTCATGTTTAGTTATGAGCTTATGATATTAATCCAAAGGCACCAAACGTGTTTCAAGAAGATTACAAAGTTAAAGTAAAATTGGTGAGGTCGACTTAGTGAAGCGTCGCGTCTATTTGGTTTATACTTGCGCGGTTGTAATTATGCTTGCATGCATAGTAGAGCCGACAAGAATGTAATGAAGAGTTGTCTTATAGGTCCCATGATCTTATACTATGAGGAAGATACTTATAACAAGTCAAAGGTGACACGCTAAGTGTGAATGATACGAAATAATAAGAAAGATGTACAGAGCAGATTATCAAAGTTCGTTCATTCATCAAAAGTCTATGTGAAGAAGAAGTGAAAGATTGCAATACACTGGAACTGATCAAGACAGCAGGTCTACTCTACAGTTCATCATCAGATATAGTGCATATATGTTATTCAGAAGGTTGTAGCCTTCACCATCAAGCAGTGAGCTTTTGGACAATGAGTCCATCACCCCTAACAGGGTTATTTGTAAAAGACTCCTAACAGGGTCCGACCCTTAACCAGGTCACTATACTTGTTGCATTGTATTATACAACTCCTAACAAGGTTGAAATATCTTCTAATAGGGATTACTACAAACAAGTATAGTTTATTGTGGGTGCTAATTCCCACCAGGGTTTTTACCATTTGGTTTTCCCGTAACCAAATTGTGTGTTAAGTACTGTGTTATCTGATTAAGCATTTACTTGAGTGTATTCTAAAGTTAAAGAAGTAAAAAGAACTGAAGTTACTGATAACTGATTCACCCCCCCCCCCCCTCTCAGTNCTGATTCCCCCCCCCCCCCCCTCTCAGTTATCCTTTGGGACTATTCTAACACATAAGGCATAGTATGCATGCACTCTAGAAATGAATTAATGTTCTCTTGATTAGGAGGTGTAGCAGGGAGAGTAGATAAGTCTTTTTGCAACGCCTTATGATATGTAGGAGAAGTTTGAAGTAATTCCCATAAAGATATCTTAGCCGAAGTAGCGCGTAATTGTTCCACTAAATCATATTCTTTAAAGGAAGAAGGTAACCTAGGTGCTTGAGGAAGCACGGGTTGAGAAGGAGGTAAAGTAGTTGGGACAGTAGGTTGGGGATTATTTCGTGTGCGATAAGCATGCAAAATAGAGTCTGTGTTATCAAAGAAATCCAAAGGATCTCTGGGTTTACCCTTAATAGTTATTCAAGGACGTCCTTTTACCGCCATCAAAGGTCTAGGAAATACTGTTTTAGGTGTCTCAATGTTGCAAATAGAGGAATATGAGGGTAACCATGCATACACTCTATGGTAAAGGTCAATTGGAGAGGTTGTGGAGGAGGATGAAATAGGAATAGGATCCATGGAGATCTCATTCGAACCATTTGCATTCTCACTTCCATGTACCTCATTAAGGGATCTATCATTTTGTGTAACAAAATCCTCATCAAAGTATTCAAAACAAAAATCATACATGTTGAACACAAGGAAACATTACAAGCATGAAAAATGTAAATGTTTTTGTATTTTTAAAGTAATTTTGTGATTTTTTTTAATTTTTTTTTTTAAATATAAATGAAAGAAAAAGAAATATATTTCTATGTTCATGCAAGATCTAATATGAAATTTAAATCTAACACCAAAGAAAAGAAAGAGTTGTCTATCGCGGGTTCACCAAAATGTAAGATCTAAATTTGGGTTATTTGAAGGATCTCCTAAGCAAGATTTGCATAATGAGAAAGAAAGAGATCCTAAGTCCAATTTCAGTCTTTTACACTTAATTATTATGATAAGAAATGGAGGAAAGCTTGCAAATAAATAGTAGGATAAGATACCTACCTCGTAATATAGCAGATCTGGAAAAACTCATTTTCTGAAGCCTGTATTGAGTTTCTAGAAAATCTGAAGTATGATCCAGAACCGTAACGCAGAGACAAACAAAACCCAGAAATATTTTTCCGTTCTGACGTCGTCTTATGAAAAAGGTCGACCTTGACCCACAAATGTCACCCCTGACCCAATAATGTCGACCCTGACCTGCATAGTGTCGACAGAAAATGTGTTTGCGGATCTCGATAGTTCGCTGAAAAGGGTATCCAAATCTGGTCTCAAATCTGCTATTTTGCACCTGTAACTCCCGAAAATAGCACCTGCAAATATCTGAAAAGAGGGGTTTTGGGGTGGCTATATAGGGTTTTGCCTTAGTCAAACCCCCATTTTGGTGATCTCCACCTCCACGAATAGTCAAATTTAGGATGTATGTGTGTGTATTCCTCTTTTTGAAAACAGTCTTTAACTATGCAATATCAAGATCTAATCTTCTAGATTAACAATCCTAACATAACATAGAAATGAGAAAGCAATGCATAGATTTGAATATGACAAAGAAAGCATACCAAGCCCCCAAGGCTAAAGTATTCCCATCAACTC
Organism: Thuja plicata; assembly: GCA_018584345.1. Lineage (NCBI taxonomy): Eukaryota > Viridiplantae > Streptophyta > Pinopsida > Cupressales > Cupressaceae > Thuja > Thuja plicata. The sequence continues at coordinate 3,370,741 of MU226956.1, read as the reverse complement.
ACAATCCATAATTGCTACCCCATGATTAATGTCCTTTGAGTGCTTGAATGTTGAGAATAGTAGATCTCAAGAGAGTGCCTTCTTGCTTCAATGAAGATCCACAATAGCTTGTCCTCAAAATGTTTGATTGGAATATGATATGTCCTCCTAGCTTGTCCTTGTATATCATCCTCTTGCTTGTTTGCATCATCATTTCATCATGTCATCTCCTGATTTTGTTTCATGATCAAATGAAGGCAAAAGAGAGTGTTTATATAGAGATCTCAATATAGACCTCCTAGGGAAATGCAAGGGACCCAAATTCAAATTTTCACCTCGAATCATGGTCCAATCACAATCACCAACCAAGGAGGGAATATATTAATTTAAATATCAGAGAAAACACTTCCGCATCCGAACCCGGGGACCTATTTTAAGTTCCGAACCCCGATAAGCTCCAGATTTGAAAGCGGGGACCATCACCCAACAGAGGTCTATGTCAACCTCGCCCTTGACCTAGGTCAAGATCAACTTCGACCCTGACCTAGGTCAGGGTCAACCTCGACCCTGACCTGAGGTTTTAGGCAGGTCACCAGAAAGTTTCTGAGGGGTTCCCAAGTCAGCTGGGGACCTAGGAAGGTGAGGGAATGTTCCAGAATGTTAAGAAGGCCTAGAGGCCTAGAGAGAGAGTAGGATGAGGCCCAGGAGGACCAATACATAGGTCCTACCTAGAGAAAAGAGCCATGGAGAGGGAAAACTAGGAGGATCTACAAGATCCTAACCCTAATTTCACCTAAACATGTATAATCAAGCACAAATGTATCCTAAATGCAAATCTAATATGCAAACATACTAAATGAGGGTGCTAAACCTATCAAAATGGAAGTGCTTCCATTTTAAGATGATACACTAGCAACAATAGACTTGGAGGCAATCGATGAAGAGTGAATGACACTTGGTACCTGATAAATGAGCATAGGGAGGGTAATTATCACGAAGAATAGTGTATGTTAGCCTGTATTGGCAGTCACTATGTCTCATAACAACTTTCAAAAGTTACCCTGAATATATATGTGGACAAAGGTGCCAACTGTAAAAGATAAAGAATGATTGCAAAGGAGCTCCTCAAGTTTCCCTCCTCCGCCGACTGAAGATTGTAATTGTTTTTGTCTTCTAGTGTTGTTTTCTTTTCCTAGCCATTCGAAGCTTGTTACATCCTATTTCTTTCAGGATTCCAAGATGGCTAGTGTATACTATAAGTAGCAAGTTGTAATGTAATTGTAGAGGATTGTGAATTCACAACTGCGAAGCAGTTTTCTAATTTTTGTCTGGTTTAAGAATTTTGTCATTGTAAATGTATTGAAACAGAGAAATTATAATACAATACAGTGGGATTCATTTTGCATATCTTTGATTTCTTCATGTGTTTATATTTAAATTCTTGTGTATTGAGTTTGTAAGGCAATTTTCAATATACTGTTTACAAGGTAGATGTGAGATTGTTCTTAAGTTTCTTCCAATGGAGGGGTAATTCTTAAGGGTAGTTTCAGAGGGTTAAATATTTTCATGAGAATTTGATACATAGGTATGGGAATGAAAAGATTATTTGTAAGGCATTTCATTTGGATTCTAATTGTGTTCTTATTAAAAGGTTTTTGTGAACATATCTTCTTTTGACTCTTTGTCGTGTATTAGGCACTGGTCAAGCAGTTATCATCATCAATCCATAAAATTTCTAAACAATCTTTCATTTTTTGTTAAAGAGCATAGATGTTTATGATTTGTATTAAAGAATACAGACATTATTGTTGATTTCTTGAAGAGGTGAATCATTAGGTACTCAAGCCTGAGTTTGAAACTCAGAGAGAAGAAGGATGAGAATCCTTATAGCATTAGTATTTTCTCTTGTCAAGTGCATATTTTGGCTTGTAAAGTTCTGCATAAGGTTAATTGTTAGCATCTGCAAGATTTTTTATCAACAAATGCAGTAAAAGGCATTAGAAAATCATTGCTAGAAACTAATCCACTGTTTGATTTATTGAGAAACAGTAAATCATGAAAGGTACACCTGCCTAAATCTATGGAGCTCAAAGTGAAGAAGGATCAAATCCTTTTTAATTAGACTTTTACTTGTTGTATCAAGCATTGGGAATCATAGAGTCAAGCATTGATGCTTTATTTGGATTCTGCAAGCAAAATCTCTAACACCTTAGACTCACTTTGTTTCTTTGCTTTCCATACTTTACCACTTTCCTTCACAAAACAATTGTCAAACTCTTCCATGTATTCTGTCATACTTTTTCCAACATCACCAACATTTTTCTTTACAAAAATAGGTGGTGGTCTTTTATTGCTTGCAACTCCATTATACCTGCAAAACTTTGTTGTGTCCTTGATTGTTACATTTATAGCATGTAGGGGATGATCTATTTTGATTAACCTACAACTTGCAGTTCCTTGCGATGTGTCCAAAGTTGTTACACTTGTAACATGTAATCTTAGCTATTGTTTCTTCTCTAATGTAATCTTCTTTTGTTTGGGATTGATCAGGTTTTCTACATTATGTCTTATTGTGTCCATATTCATAACAATTGAAGCAATAACCAGAAAAGTGCTTGTAAGGAGTCTTACCTCTACAATCCCTCTTCATGTGACCAAATTTATTACATCCAAAGAATCTACCTCTGAAAGGTTTGATCTTCTCTCTAGGTTCCTCTTGGTGTATAGGATCTTCATGTCGATTAGGTGTCTCAACTAATTTGCCTTTAGACTCTCTTTCTTGAGATTTTGAGCATTTTACTTAATCAAAGCCAACTCCTTTCATGTCTCCTTTAGGATTTTATTTATCCCTTTTTTCATCAATCTTGTCACTGCTCGCATGAATTTTTTCTATGTGATTCTTTGCATCAACAAGTTCTCCCTTAATGATGTGATTATATTTCTCTAATTCCTGATACTTGATTATGTAATCATCAAGTTCAAACTACATCTTTCCCATCTGTACATTTTCATTCTTAAATATTCCTTCAAGTTTTGTCTTTTCATCTTTCTCTTGTTGAATTTCTTTAGCCCTTTGAATAGTAGTAACTTTGCATTCATGCTTCAACACTTCTTTATCTTTTTCAAGTTGTTTAATCTGATCAAATGAATCATTATCAGATTCTACTTGTATCTTTTCCATAAGATATTGCATTTGGTTCCTGGAAAGTTCAAGTTTTTCCTTAAGCTTCTTTATAAAACCCTCTTCTCTTCTCAATTTGAATTTCAATTCAGTATTGTTAGCTTTTTCCTTATCAAGGTCTTCAAGCGCTACCTCAAAGTTTTCTTCCAAACTTCTTGAATCCATCTGGATCTCCCTCAAGATGTTAGGCTTTCTCTCTAAGGACCACAAGCTCTGATACCAATTTTTAGGATTAGGCAATACTGAGAGGGGGTGAATCAGTATTACAGCAATTTAATTTCAAACTTAGCCAAGAAATTACTGATAAAAGAACATACACATAAAGTAAACAACTCATAACACCATGATTTGTTAATGAGGAAACCCTGGTCAAGGGAAAACCTCGGTGGGGATGATACCCACAAATAATGCATTAAGAGTATAGTGTCCCTATAAGGATACCTAGCCCTGTTAGGAGCTGAATATTACATTTAGCACATATCCATGTTAAAGGATAGAAACCCTGTTAGGGGTAAACAAGGATCTCACTGCTCTTACAAAATAAAATTGCCTGTAACAAATATTTATCAATATGAACTATACAAGCATCTTCTATTCTCAAGTAGTCCCAGTTAAAGCCCGCAACATCTGTTGTCCAATTCTAACATCACAATGCATCTATCTATACCACACACATCGTCGCATCATAAAACAACTTTACTTATGTACTCGATCTCAAAGATTCTTCTAGTCGGTTCGCAAGTACATCACAAAACTTGTCCAACACTTAACCAAACATAAAATACATAGTTGGCGATCATACATTAACAAAAATAGTATAGTACCCAATACAAATCCAAAGTAGCACTTCTGGATTCCACAAAATACTCCCTTAATCATCACGACCACTCATCTACCTTGTATCACTGTTGTGTTGTGTTCGCATAACTTAAACAAGTTGTAACTCTCTCTGTTCAACTCCAAAATCCAAGCGACCTTAACTGAAGGTCAATTACATCCCATAGAACATACCTCTAAGCTCGTAGTTCTAAAGACGTCACATAATGTGCTCGCTAGTTAAAATTGTGTAATTGTACCTTTTCAACTGCTTCCTGGACTTGGTCGTTTTTCATAACAGAATCTCCAAAATTGAAATGCACACCAAGCAACCATACCAATAAGCAGTGTTTCCATAAATGACAACCCTTGTGCAATATTCATCAGGCCACTTGCCAACAAAAGTATGTTAAATAAATGTTGAAGAAATTTGGAATGGAGAATTTTAAACCAATTGCAACCCCCGTGGCTACTAGAGAATAGTTAAGTTTTTGTAAATGTTGATTCATCCCCCTCCCCCCCTCTTCGAATTTAGAGGTGTTCAACACACTCCACTAATTAATGTCAGTATTTTCATATCAAAACCCAACAATTCAATGATTATGGTATAGCTCAAATAACAAGTGACCATGAGTGGCATCTTTGTCATGATCATTCTAAAAAGCATGTAACCTCATATTATGGCATTCCTCACTATGTGACATTGGTAACTTATCTTTTGGGGGCTCATTGTCATTCATGATGGTACGATTTCATGTACAATCATACTCATTGAGAAACACAATAGCTTAATTATTCTCATCTCTACGCTTGGGGGCAATAATATTTTTTCCATCATTTCTTATTTCCAAGGATTTACTTTTCCTTTGATGAGTTGCATCTTCCATAACTTCATGTCCTTTCCTCCTTTAATCAAGCATCCCTCAAAAGAACCCCTTTAAACTTTTTTTTAGATATCTTTTTACAACTATCTCTTCCTTGCCTCAAAATATCTACGCCCTCTTTGGCTTGGATTTCATTTACATTGTTACTTAAAGGATATTTCCTTGATGATAAAGATGTTTATACTTAAAGAATGGCGCTCACGACTACTCCCACTGCTAGGGCTTCTCCTGATCCTGGGAAGACTGCTTCTGGCAGTGGCGGCTCTCTTCTAGGCGAGCATGACACACAGGACATCCCAAGTGTGTTGGTGGGTGGTCTAGCCGCGACAGTCCGTTTCGCAATTGCTGCTTCACTACTCGACAGACGACCTGCTTCAGTAGAGGGCTCCCTTGGAGCAAGACTGCGATGCAACGAATTCAAAGATTTCCAAAAGGGTGGATGCTCAGGGTTAGATGGGTCAATGATTGTCGAAAATAGTGGAAAATTTGTCATGGTTGGGCTGGATAAACAGCCTTTGGTTGCAAAGGTTCAAAAGATTGGGAAACCTGCCTAGCAAGGAGGCGGGCATTTAGGGTTTGGTCGTGTGGATTCAAGAAGGGATAAACGGATGAAGGAGTTTGTGATCATGTCTGGTGGGCAGATACCCCATTTGGTAGAGGCTAAAACAGTAAGTTTGGTCGAGGAGATAGAAAAGGAAGTTGACAACAATGTCATTATTTTCTTTGAGCTCGGTTTGGTGGGAAGATTTCAGGGTATTTGGCCAAGCTTAGTGGAGCTTTATCAATGGATATCAGAGAAATGGGAGTCATTGATGAAGGGCTATGTGCAACTATACCTATGTGCAAGGGGTTTCTTTATTGTAGTTTTTGAAAATGCTCAAGATAGGTTGAAGATCTTGTGTGAGGGGCTCTGGTGTTGGGAGAATAAGCATCCTCTAATGTTTAAACCTTGGCACCCAGCCTTCTACCCTGCACTTGAAACTTTCAACAAGGTACCATTATGGAAAAGACTTCCGAATCTGCCCTTACATTTTTGGTTTGACTCATGTCTGGAAGCTATTAGTGATTCTCTAGGAAAAAAAATTCTTGTTGATGAGGAATCGTCAAACCTCTTGCATTCAACATATGCACGAATTTTAGTGAAGATGAATATTGTTGATGGGCTCCCTGCAGAAATTAATCTTAAAACTTCAAAAGCAATTTGGGCACAACCTTTGGACTATGAGGGGGTACCCTTTCATTGTAGAAGATGTTTTCAGATTGGGCATTTAGTAGCTAAATGTGCCAAGCAAAGGCAGGATAAGTTGGCCACATGGTGGAAGGATGTTTCCCACCATCATTATATGGTGGAAAAAAAAGGATGCTCAAGTCAAGAGTTTTTCTCAGGGGGTTAGTGGAGCGAAGTCTCCACAATCAGTTCCATATGTTAATCTGACTGCACAAAATATTTTGCCTCCTCAAGGTGAAAAAAAGAAGACTATCGCTACGCCTAATTGTAGGGAGAAAAAAAGACCGAGTGAATGTCAGATGGAGGTGGATGATTCTCAACAGAATGATGGGGTGAATGATGGAAAAACTATGGAAAGAAATCTGATTGACTAGCAGGATGAGGCAGCCAAAGTGGATGATGGCTGGATGACTGTAAAAGGAAAAAAAAAAAAAATTCAAAACCATCATTTGATATGATCTTGCGTTCACACAGGAAGGGAGATGTAAAGAGTAAATCTTGATAGCTACTTAACTATATCTAGAATTGTCTTATAGTGTTTATGTTTTTCTGGGGGTTGTCTCCCTATTGTTGTCTTCTATTTTTTTTTGTTCTTCCTAGGGAGTTGGCTCCCTTATTTGTAGCCTTCAATGGACCCGGCCAGTTTATTTTTTTGGGATAATTAATAAAATCAATCTGTTATTGATCAAAAAAAAATGTTTATACTTTTTTTCTCCTTAAGATGCCACCATAGTCCTATGTTGACATCTTAAGGGGGGTTAAGAGCATATATGTAGCCTCCTTATTTTAAATGTTGCATGATTCCCTTATAAACATCGTGCTTTGTTTGGATATCTTTATTCAAATGTTAAACAATTTCCTTAAGAACGTAATGTTTTATTTAATCATCCCAATTCAAAAAATTCAGGATGGATTGACTATCATAACTCATTTTTATAGAATTTGACTCTCCTTGGCACCGTAGTTTGCAGATTACCTTGTAGAAAATGCATTTATTAGTTATCCTCTATACCAAATTTTTAGGATGAGTTGACAAGAATAACACAACTTGCTAGACCATTTGACTCTCCTTGCACCAAATTTTTCAAGATGAGTTCACTAGCATAACCAACTTGATAGACTATTTGACTCTCCTTACCCTTTCATAGATCACCTACTATAACATAGCTTGCTAGCGTGTGGACCCCATGTTCCTTTCTCTATCTACCATGAACTCATAGCATAACACACTTTTCTAGCATAGGATCTTGGTCTCTTCTCCCTTCAATTGATGTATATCCTCTTTCTTTCTATAAGTCCACTTATACTTTTAGAATAACATGTCTAGAATGATATTATCGATTGAGACATTTGATTATCAAGGTCTTTTCAACTAGCTTACTTGTAACATTTTTTTAATACTAGTGTTGTTTGCTTTGTGTATATATGATGGTTACTTGCATGGATTGATAGGATCTTATGCTTGGGGGCTTGATCATCTCTCAAAGTTATCATATCCCTAGCTTGTCTTTCTCTCAGATGCTCTATCTCTTCATTTCTACTTTCTCGTGAGTATGACCATAAGATCATGCTCATAAAGTGGGGGCTAAATGTAGCATCATAAATTTTACACCTTTAATTAGGGTGTTGAATTTCACACTCTAAGCACTTATTTTAGTATTTCTCATTCCTCTATGCATTATAGTACTTTATTGAATTAATGATATTATGAGTCATATTCCACTTCAATACATCAATACTTTATTAGTTGGGTCTTAATTCTAGGTGTGCCCTTTATCTTTTATTAGTTTAATGTATTATAAGTTCTATGCCATCTCAAATCTCAAGACATGTTTCCCCCATCTCAATAGCATATCTTTTCATAAATGTAGTTCATCAATATAGCCCCTATTATCTCGTATCCCTAAAAATTCGTGTCATTTCTATCAGATTTGAGGTTAATCCAAATGGATCCACTCTCCTTAATGTAATCAATGGGAATAGGTCTAGTTCCTAGTTTGCATGCATAAACTAGTGAACACCCATTTTCACAACATTACATTGTACAATGGAAGGAAAGGTAAACCAAATAGAATATTATTCAGTTGATGAATCGATGGCTAATAAATCATACCAACAATATGATTATGAAGAAAAGGAGGAAGAGAAGTCTTTAGAAGAGTACACTTGGTTGAGTCTATAGCTTTCAAGAGAATGAATCATCTCGAGTCTGAGGAGTATTAGGTGGGTAGTGATTGCTAGCATTTATAAATACAGAGGTTACTCATAATTCCATATATGGGAGACTTTTTTGTGTGCAAAGGTCTCAAGAAAAAAGGATGTGGATGGTTTCACGGTGATGCTTGCGGATAGGTTTACGATTATATGCACCAAGGTGATTTCACAGATGAGCCTCCAGTTGGGGAGCTACAAGGTCAAGGGTGACTTATATGTGGTTGGAATTGGAGACACAAATGCAGTGTTGGGCATTTGGTGGTTACGCTCCCTTGGAGAGGTCACACTTAATTTTCAAACCATGGAACTGAAATTCAAATTAGAAGGTAACAATATTGTTTTGTGAGGGATGTCAAATGGAGGACCATAGGTTCTCTTTAAGTGCATGGAGATTTGTTTTAGATATGATCAAGTAGAGTAGTCATTGAAATGCATAATCATGTGTACAATTACAAAAGAGGACGAGATCATACCACCTATAGATTTGATCTTTTCTATTTAGCAAGCAAGGTTTTTAGTAGCATTCCTCCAAGTAGGCATCCCAATAGTGGTATTGAGCATGTGTTTGAGTTATAGGAGGGGGAAAAACCTATTATTATTACACCATACCAACATCCTAAGAGACACAAGGATGAGATTGAGAAGGATTGAGGAATTGTTGGAGATGGGTCACGTTGGACAAAGTAAAAGTCTACTTTCTTCTTTATTTGTTTTGGTGGAGAATGGTGGAACTATGAGCATATGCATAGATTGTCAGGCCTTGAACAAGAAAACAATTTAAAACATGTACCTAATCCATGAATATATGAGCTACATGGAGCATTTTTTTTTTCAAAATAGACTTGAGATCAGATTATCATCATACTCAAATTAGAGGGGACATTGAGAAAACAACCTTCAGATGTCATTGTGGCCACGTTTACTTTCTAGTCATGCCTTGTGGGTTCATCAATTCACTTGCTACCTTTCAGATGAACAAGGTTTTCAACAAGTAGTTATGCAAGTTTATTTTGATATTCTTTGATGACATTAATTTTCAGCATGTCTTGGGAAGAACATTTGAGGCATTTGGATGAGGTTTTAGGCATTCTGAAGGTGAATCGCTATTTGCAAAGAAGTAAAAAATGTGAGTTTGAGATGACTAAGTTGTTGTATCTTAAATACAAAATCAGTTTTTAAAGGGGTTAGTGTGGACCATACCTCCATTCACAAATCTTGCACAACTCAAGGGGTTCTTTGGGTTGCCTAATTTCTACATGAGGTTTATCAAAGGGCTTTTAACAATTGATTACCCCACTCACTGATTTGGCCAAAAAGGGGGCATTCACTTGGTCCAAAATCAACAGATAAATCTTTTGATAACTTCAAGCACTTAATGAGCACTTACCCCATTTTGGTTATTCCAAAATTATCCAAGCCCTTTGAGCTCAAATGTGATGCTTCAAGTGATGGTATTAGGATTGTCTTTATGCAAAATAAACACCCAAGCGCCTATGAGAGAGAAGTTAAAAGGTGGTGGGAGGAGCTATTCCATGATAAGAAAAATGTTAGCCATTATGCATGCATTGGCTAAATTTAAACAATATCTTGTTGGAGGGAAATTCATTGTTAAGTTTGATCGCAATAGTCGCAAATACTTCCTTAATCAAAAGGATCTTAATGAAAGACAATATAAATGGGTTAGAATCAAAAGGATCTTCATGACAGACAACAAAATGGGTTAGTAAGTTGCACAATTATGATTTTTACATTGAATATGTCAAAGGGAAAACAAAAAGTAATAAATGATGTGTTGTTACGAAGGCTACATTTGTGCTCACTACCAAATATAGCAGTGATTTGGAAAGAGCAAATTCTTGCTAAATATGCCAAGAACACCTTTGCCAATAGCATTTTGGATGGATCATTGCATGATGATAGGTACAAATTAAGGGATAAGCTTATATTTCACAAGGATATATTGTTGTTGGCTCTTCAATCTAAGTTTAAGTTGGAGGCTCTAAAAATATTTGATGACACTCTTATGGTTGGCCACATGGAGTTTATAAGACATACAAGGTCCATAAGATATTCTCATGGAAGGGTACGAAAAATGACACTTTTAAGCATGTTTGTGAATGTCAAATGTGCCAACAAAATAAAAATGAACATACTCACTCAGGTGGTCTATTGCAACCCCTACCTATTCCCGCTCAAAAATGGGAAGATACCTCTAAGGATTTTATTACAAGACTTCCCAAGGTGCAAGAGAAAGATTGTATTTATTTGGTACTCAACGGATTGACTGAATTTTCTCACTTCTATCTCCACTTCAAAAGGAATTACAATAATTCAGCTGGTAGATTTATTTTTCATAGAGGTATTTAGACTTCACGAGATGCCAAGGAGCATTATTAGTGACAAGCACATCCAATTTATGAGCTTGGTTTGGCAAGATTTGTTTAAATTAAGTGTAAGAATTGAATCCTAGCACTAGCTACCAACTCAAACCAGATGGACAAACTGAGATTGTCAATAAAAGAGTGAAGAAATATATGTGCAATTAGATTTCAAGGTAGCACAAAGTGTGGGTTAAGTGGTTACATTTGGTGGAGTATTGTTATAACTTTACATATTATATGACTATCAGCATGTCTCCTTTCATGGCATTATATGGCTATGAAGCTCCTAATTTCATTGATTTTCTTTTCGAAGATAACAAGGTACCTAAGTCTAAAGATCTGTTACAGGAGAAGCAAACCATTATGAGATTATTATGAGATTTTTGAGGGATGACATCCAACATTCTAAAAATTAACAGAAGATGTATGCAGTCCAACATCATATTGAGCATGAATTTGAGGTAAAAGACATTATCTACTTGCGCTTATAACCTTACAAACAATTTGTGGTATATTAGCTTGAGCTACCAAAGAGTTGCAAGGTACACAACATTTTCCACGTATCACCCCTCGAGAAGGTGCTTTGGGTCAGAAAGGAAAATTAATATTGATTCCAAAGATAGTGATTGATTTCAAGATAGTGATTGATTTCAAGGAGCATACTCTACAAAAGAACACTATCAAGGAGTACTAGGTGAAATTGAAAACTTACCAATGGGGGATGCAACTTGGGAGGGAGAGAAAATCTTACAAGATCCCTACAATTGCTCGAACAATCTTGGGGAGGGGGGACTCTAATGTCCTATTCACACCTAGTCAATTGTGCTTTCCATAACCTATTCCTAGGTTCTTGTGGGCTATTCAAAGTTGGTTAAGGGACCCAATGTTCTATGGAAAGCTCAAATTTTCAGTTTAAATGAATTCTAATTACAGTTCTACTCTAGTATATGCTACTTTTATTAAGTGTTCTTTTGGGCACTTCGCATCGGTTTCAATTCTAACTTTACTTCAATGTGAAGTGTTCTCTTTTTCAATACCATGGCAAAATTATCTAAAGTGATGAAAAATTATATCTTGTATTTCTCATTAGTTATTTAAAAAACAACTTCGATATAACTTGTGTGATTAATATATCATAAAGTGTCAATGGGACCTTGGTCTACTGGTGAAGTTGAACGGCTCCAAATGAGCCTACCAGGGATCAAGTCTTGCTGAGTGCAAGGCTCCAACATCATAAGGGATGAGGTCGTAAACATGGCCTGAGTGAATTTGGTGGAATGGATACCACTCAGCCCTTGGCTCTTAACTGAAGAGGTTTCAAGCATGAGTGCACCCGTTTTGGGTTGCTAATACGTTTCGTGGCCTTCGCTGGTTGGTAGCTTGTAGGCTTCATGCCTCTGCTGGGCAGCCTCGCAGGTCTGAACCATCCATCAAAAAAATTTCATAAAGTGTCTCTAAAAGGGATGCTTAGACTATGGAGACATAAGTTGTTATTGAAGAATCATTTGGGGGCACTTTTCAAGGGAATATTGTATTTGAATATTTGAATTTGCCCTAATTTCTCCCTCCAAATCTTATATATTAGGGTTTGAGCTCTCATTCTCTCGTTGTGAGTTGCATAGATAATGAAATGTTGTTGAAATCAACTTTGAGAGTTCTTGAGGTTGACGAGGTCAGAAAATCCTTTAAAATACGTCTAGCTTTGTGGTGAAAGATCCACTCTAGTTGGTTATCGGTGTCAGGGAATACATCGATTTTGCAAAGATTTGGTGACGCAAATTTTGTAGAAAAATAAAGATTTATAAAAATTTCTCAATTTGCCTTTAGGGTTTTTAAGTGTGCGATGAAATTGAAGTACTATTCAAAATTAGTGTTTTGGTGACTATTTCCAGTCTAGCCATACATGTTCCAGCTACACTGATACCTGAATTTATTGCTGATAAATCTTGGAATATCTTTTATTTTTTTCTACGTATTGTTGCTAAGATTTTTTCGTTGTTGGCCAATGAAGATTCAAGGGTCACTTACAAGATTTGGTTTTCATTTGAATTTACTAAGCTAAATAGCCCCTAGGGCCAGATCATGCTCTTCGTTTAGAGGCACGTGAGGCATTCGGAGGCTATAACCTGCTCTTTGGAGGTCTATAAAGTCCCATTCTGAGGCGCCTAGAAGTCATCAAGGTAGGTTGGTATTGATTTGCAAGTTGAAAGGTTGAGGGAGATTTTAGACCTAGGGTGGTTGGCAAGATCCTTGCCAAATCACACTTCAGTTAGGCGCTTTAAGGGAAAATTTGGTTGTTGGAAAAAACAACTTTGGGTCAGCAAGGCATAAAAGAGTGATATTGCAGATTTGCATTAACTGTTATATTCAATCAAATTGTCATTTTCCAGGTCTGCACATTTTGTATCGCAATCTTATTTTCAGAAAAAATGTAATTTGCATATAGAGAAAATTGTGGTGAAATGCTGTTTAATGCACATTAGATTGTTTTATCTTATCTATACACTATGTTCTACAAATGTTCATGAAAAGGATATGAATGAAATCTGAAACACAACAAATTGGCGAACAGTGTATCAATCCTTACACTCAAAATTGCAAAGCATATTCACACCCAAAAAAATGTGGGGTATACATTGCAAATAGTAAATGATGGAATTACGGCTTTTATGATGGAATCTTGGTTAAGATCAAAGAAGAGGAAGATACACAAGGAGATTTTTTTGGTTAGCCAAGATATGTGGCAAATCTTAAACATCAACCCACAAGTATTCAACTTGAAATGTCCAGATTGCAATTCCAAAAAGTGCATGAACTATAGGATCTGAAACAAAACCAATCAGCGAACTGTGTCAATCATTTTTTGCTCACTCAAAATTGTAAGCATATTCACGCCCAAAACAAATCAGGGGTATACATTACACAATAGTAAAAGATGAAATTACGTCTTTTATGATGGACACTTGGTTAAGATTAAAGATGAAAAAGATACAAAGGAAGGAGATTTCTTTTCTGGTTAGCCAAGATATGTGGCAAATCTAAAACAACATCAGCCCACGAGTGCATGAACTAGAGGATAGATAATAAAATACTGGAGGAGTCCTATCAAAACCTAAGAACAGTAATGTGTCATGGTTTTTAACACTTTATGTTGATACTCTGAAATTGTACAGTGGTTTTATGATGCCCCAATTTGAGTGGCTTGTTGAAAAGAGCTGTGAGGTGGACAGAAATTATTGAAGATATATAAGGTTTATGGAGCAATGTCAACTTCTGGTGCAATTCCGCCATTATTGGAGATGGCTTTTGTTTCAGGGAATCGGATGTACGGCCAAGTTTTTGACCATTGGGATATGGATCCTCCAAATAGCTGTTATACTAAAAAGATCTTTTCTGGTTTGTTCATTCTAAGGTTTTCATCTTTAAGGGTTTTTTCTTAGTTAGTGGTTTTTCTATTAAGGCTGGTTCTGTTGGGTCTGCTTTTGTTTTAAGGGCAGATTTGTATCCAATGCGTTGCTGTTTTGCTGTTAGTGCTTTACCAGGCTGGTATTGTGCTATTTTCCAGATATACTTTTTGGTGTCCATACTTTAATGCAGTTTGTATGGTTTGATATTGTCGGGCTATGTTCCCATTTATATCCCTAATATAATAAAAAATGGAAAAAGAAAAAGATGCTCCTCAACAGCAAGCACACAATGGCCGCATGTTAATTTCATTCCCAATCATCGATAGGAAAATCTAAGAAATAAAAACAGTGAATGATATTTTTGTAATAGAACTAGGAATAAAACAAAATGAAATATTTCCTTACCTTAAGTTGGATTTGTAGGTAGAACGGGGCGCTTACAGAGCTACAGATCCCAAGAGATTTGAACTCATGACTAGAACAAATAAGTTTCTGTTTTTTTTCTTTGCATCTGTATCTCCAATTTATCACCTTACAGGGCAAGAATGAGGACAATATCTTAGCTACACTTTAGAATTTCTTAAGCTTAATAAGCAACAGCAGTGCTCCTATATGACAACTGAAACTGCACTCACCATTCTTGATGGACATAATAATACTACTTCCAGAGCATTAGTCCATCTTCACAGTTATATGATCATATCACTCTGATACCACTTGTTACAACAAATCTGCACAAGCAAAATCATAAACAGGGGCAATCTCCATTCACAATATTCATACACATATAGTACATTGAAATAATAACTCTCAAAACTTACCACGATTTACCAACCACCCAACATCTAATTAATTTGAATTAGGATAAGACTAACAATTTGGTGACCTTATTAATATAAGTGCTATATCTCATCCCTAAGAGTTAGCTTTCACAGACTTATTTGCAAATTACCATCCATCATCAAAGATTCAAATGTTCGATATAGAAACTCATAAAAGTTCCTAAATCACTGGTGGAGGCTAAAGTGAATTGTTTAATTAACGCAAATGTCATGCATGTTGCTTTTGGGGGATAAACTGGGTAGACTACTATTAGGGCTGCACAGTATTATTTGTACAAGGGTGACCAGTGTCTTTGCTCCTTGACAAGAGGGCAAGAGGCTGGGGTCTCGGACCTGACGAATTGGCCTTCCATATAATATCACGGCATATATTGGATTATCTTAAACTAGATGAAGTTTTAAAGTATTGCCACCTCCAATACAAAAAGATATAAAGAACTGTCAGAATAGTCTTCACGAGAAGATGTCTAGATGAAAGTTTTGAAGTATTGCCAGCTCCAATACAAAAAGCTATAAAGAACTATCAGAATAGTCTTCACAAGAAGATGTGTGAGTAAATTCAAAGATGCTCCATTTATTGAAGGACCACAAAGACTATCAGAATAGGAATCACATAGTATTTTGTAATTTTTCACTGCTAATTGTGTACTCAGAAATAAGAGGAAAAAATTACTGTATATGGTACAGTGTGGTCAACAAAACTAGATTGCCAATGACATACATGTACAGAACTAAATGGCATCCTCCTTGGGACTTCTTCCACTTATTTAAAGTAGAAGGCAATCACATTAAGATACAGCTACAACTTCTAAATCAAGTTATACAGTTTCTACTTAAGAGCCCAGTATAAAGATAGCAATGGGCATTTTGAAATATCCAAGATATGAGCATCTAAAACAATAGTTAACTTCTGTTTGATACCAAGTCATTTATGAAAAATGGGAAAATATCAAATAGAGAAGTTGTTCAAATGCCACACACCTTAGCCAGGATACAGAAAGCCAAAAGGAGAACAAAGATTACACTGCACAGATTGGTTGTCCACGTTAGTGAATATACAATAGCATTCTATGAAAAGGAAAGGGAAAGCTTTTCGAAAGGCAAACAACCTATCAACCGAGATTCTCCTATCCTCCAATGATGCTACTTGCGTGTTTATATTACACACATGGTACAAGCCAAATTTCAGTATTCACGTAGCCTCTTTATATTCACAAACAGGATTTTTAACCAATAAATGGGGTGGAATTTTCACATCCCAACATTGGAGACTTCTTATTAATAAATTACTAAGCTGAATTTCTATATACATTTCTTATGAAATTTCTCATTTACAATCTACAACGACGTATGAGTTTGGTAGGATTAATCGAGCCTGATTTGGCACGAGTGTTGACAGATTGATTAAACATATGTAGCGATGAACTAGAAGGTTTAATCTCCCAATCTTCAATATATTTTGGCATATCTATATCAAATGGAAGCTTTCCTGGCATATCCTCGGCATTTGAACTAGAAAAATTCACAATATCAATTAATTCTTCCTTCTGCCCGTCTGCATAAGATCCAATATGTTTACGAATTTGAACTTGTGGACAACTTGTTAAGGTCGAAAGATTCATTTGCCTGGTCACAAGGGAGTCAGCTGTAACCTCATCTGCATCACACGCAACCTTGGACATTTTGCAGTATGATTGTCCACCTGTGGTTCCCTGCTGCAATAATTTTCCCATTCTAGCAGAGAAATGAGAAGTTGCTGAACTGAGATGCATCACAACAGCATCCCTGTATTCCTCAGGATGATCTCTGTAATGGCCTGCCATTATGTACACAAAATTTAGATTCATTGTGAAGACATTGAAAAGTTCCTTTTTTAGAATAAAACCTTTCAATAACCATCAAATAGTTTCAAAACAGGTTTTCCATAAAATAGAATAAAATTAAAATTTTGATACTACTTCAATTTTCAATCTAACAAAATCTAAGATCTGAACATGAAGGATTATTTTATTAGTTTAAACATTGAAAATGTAAACGTCGTGCAGCTTACCAACATGGGGGGAACTTTTCCATGCAACTATCTTCACTTGCCCACCTAGTTCACGCATATGAGAAGCAAAATTGCAGATAGTCTCAAACGGAGCAAGGTCATCATCTTCAGAGCATAATAAGAGAACTGGACCCATGTTCTATGAATGGTAATTGAGCTAGGTTAGAAATATACAAGTTTCCTGACTAGATGGAAATTCACTCAGCAAAGTATTTCACGATAGTTAGGATGGGTTCACTTACCACTGACGAATACAAAGTCTGCCAGTGTTCAGCACGTTGTGCTTCAAACCTACCAAGAAAGAGAGCATCCAAGGCCCAAGCTGTAGCCTGGGCTCCCCATCTCAGCACTCTTGGTGGATGATTAAACTTGAGGACAGTAGGATGGACCACAAAGTTAGCACCCAATTCGCTAATGAAATCTATAGGACTTGAATCATATATCTGTCCGGCAACACATTCTCTGACCAAATTGTAACTCCCCTACACAAAAAGAAGAGAAAAATACACCAGGCATTATAATAAAACCACTTAAAGTAAATATTCAGTGACAAGAATGTGAGAAAATGCACTTTGTTTGCTATGAGCAAAATTTGCCCAATTTACTTTTGTTGGAAGTCGGACAAAATGGTTAAAAGAAAAGAAAACAGATAATCAGGCTTACTGAATCAACATTCGGTTCTTCACACCTCTCTTGCAGTATCTGAAATAATATCCAATAAAGCCACATCAGTATGCTTTTCATCCTAAACATAGGAAATGTTATGGCCAACTTGCTTCTGCAAAAGAAATACAATAGTACACCTAGCAATTTACCTCAAACAAAATTTGTTTCTGCCCAAAAATATTTATCACCAATGCAAAACCAGAAACAAAGCTACATGTAATCAATGGTCCAAAGACAAAGGGCATTGAGTAATATTTTTCCCTTCACATTGTTCTTTTACAATGAGCGTAATCAGTGCACAAAATCACACATTTTCCCTGACATAAGCCCCTTGTCAAACAACCAGAAATCAAGGCCTTATTTAAATCTCTTAAAACAAAGTTGTGAGCGTGAGTTTCTTAATATAGGTCATACATGGTCAACTTGTTTGCAGTTAAGTTAGTACAGGCACCCTTTAATTCATTTTAGAAATTCTTGATAACTATGCCAATATTCAGTTCAAAAATCAATCAGATTTAACAAATTTTAAAAATATAAAATTAACTTACATTTTAGTGCTCCCATCATATCACACATAAATCAGCCTTCACAAGCACAACCAAAATTATGAATGGTCAGATTCAGAAAGCCTGTGAATTTGAGACTTTTATAGTCAAACCTCTCCTTATCACAAGCCTTACAAGAATCGAGTGCATACAATAACATTATATAGTCTACAGCATCCTCCCATGGATCCACACAAATCAAATAAACTAGCATTACAATGAACATGAGTAGTGGAAAGTGGAAGAACATTAGTGATTCTGCACAAATTGATAGAATCATAGTTGAAAAACTCGGAATCGGCAATAACTTGGCCGGCCCAAAATTTTTGAAAAACTCGGACTCGCCAAAAACTCGGCGAAAAAATCGGCAATAAATCGGCACTTTTATCGAACATTTGAAAATATATAATTTCTTAAAATATTCCTAAAACCACACATATACACCAAATTTGTAGAACATAAACTGATTTTTATAACTGAATATTTGTAATATTTATTAATACTGAAATAAGATCATCCTCTGAAATGAAAAATGAACTTGAAAAATATAAATAATTATTTTATAAGTATTTTTATGTTATTTACTAATTTATATTTATATTTATTGAAATATATAAATATATTATTATATAGTATTTTTAAATTTTATTCTATAAATATCATTGTTAGTATTTACTGTATAATAATATCTTTGTGCTAAGAAGATAGCATAATAGTTAAAAATGCTAGTTAGTATAAATACTAACTAGATAAGGCATAAATAAGTCTTATTTTTACTGTATAATAATATCATATAAATAAGTATAAATATCATCATCGATTCATCATCATGCTAGACAAATAAGTATAAATATTTTATGAAAATGAAGTTGCAATTTGCAAATAAATTTAGGAAAATTAAAAGCCTGAATGTCGTCGCTCAACACTAGTGACTAACGTCATTGTTCAACACTGAAACAATCGCTCACCGTCTGCAGATTAATCAGATTTCACAGATTTTTTATAGTTTGCAAATTTATCTTTTCACCGTCGCAGACCAAACAAATAAAATGAAAAACCCTAACGCGTCCGCTTTTATCTTTTCAATTTTTGCTTTTTCGTTTTTTAACTTTTATTTGTTTGACTTTCTCCGCAATTTATATGCAGAAAACGCGCGCGATTTTGTGATTTTTTCATGGTAAAATTGCCGCGCAACAATGGTAAAATCGTGGCCGAGTTTTACTGCGTTTAATCGGAACGCTTTGTGGCACGCGATATATTGCGATATTTGCGATATATCTGTGCGATTTTCAACCATGGCTAGAATAATGATTCTATACTGTTTTGCGGCTTGCCCTTTAAAAGAAAAAAAATTAAATCCTCTGAAATAATGTTTTTGTTAATTGATAGGATACAATCTAGGTACCAGGTTCAACAGACCCTGCCAAAGCCGACCAGGTTCTGGTCCCAGGCTAGATCCAGCTAGGGTCTGGAAAAGTTATGTCCCAAGGCTGGCCATTCAGCCCAGGTACATCTCAGGCCAAATAGGCTCAGGGTTGCCTCCTGGGAGGACATATGACATTTTCTCTTAAACAAAGTCAAAAAAGAAACAAAAGATTAAAAGCCAAACCTAATCCACCCTAAAGTGTTTTTTTCCTGAAGACTTCAGAGCTTTGGTCAAAGCAATAGAATCCCACAGAACACATCCCCAAGATTTAAGTGACATTCCGAATGTCCTAGAGCCCGGTGGGGACATCTCTCCTTTTTTAATAAATTATGACTAAGACGTCGACTGAAAAGAGGATTGACCAAGGTATATTCCCCCCTTATCGGTCTTTTTGGGGACTTCTAGGCATCCCTCTATGTGCCTCAAGGTCCCCTGGCCTCACATTAAATGCATAAAAAATAGCAAAATAAATTTAAAACATTTTTAAACAAATAAAAATAATAAGAGGAGGGCCCCTTAACCCAAAAATGATTTAAAAACCATTGTCCATTGTTGTTTACATTCACCAAATGAGATGTAAAAGAGGAAAGCTGAAGAAAAGGAAGAAGAAACGAGTGGAATAGTAGTTACCGAGATATCAATCCCATGATGAATGTGATTTTTGAGCTTCTTGTCCAATGTACCTATGTTCCATGCATGATACAATATCTACTGTTTTACCATCTCTCAATACAATTTTTCACGTCTATGATTATCAATCTGCTTGATGGATTTTGGAATCAGTGAATTCTTATTGTACTTACTCGTTTCAGCTTCTTTTGGTTTGTTTATGTTATTTTTAACAGATCTATTTGTCTTTAAAATTTCAAA